>KZ539151.1:4626-31926 GCA_000934665.2 Catajapyx aquilonaris
CCCCCCCCCCTATTTAGACGATGTGATCTGCATATATGGAAGAGCAGCCAAGCTAGAAACTTGTGATTAAAAGGGGGATATACAGGCTGCCTATCAATACATCGTTGACGGGTGACTAAAGGAGAGAGGGTGGGGCATGCGTGAGAACCAAACTTTTTTCAGGGGGGCTAAACTCTAATATGTTATTACCCAACTTCCCCTCACACATTCAAAATCAGGCAAGAATATTGATCCTTCATAGTCTGTGGAAAAACATTCATTAGATCAGTCTATTTTTGAAACTCACATAATCCAGAAGTACCGCTACAATGCGAACTGTAATTTCACCAATTAAATAAGTTGTAAATATTTGGCAAATGGTTTGTTTCGATATTTCCAATCAGTGTAGATATGTCTGAATTGGAACCGTTTAAAAGCAGTTTCCTCATTTATCGTCCAAGCTATCGGCTTCTTTTATTAGAATGACCACCAAGTAGCCTGCGTGTTCACTGATAAGCAAGATTAACTGTAATTGCCAGTTTCATTACTATCCAATCCGGGGGCCTTAACTCCCCAGGCCTTAATATTATTCCCTGGTTAAGTGCAGTTTTTTTAGGGTTGGGGGGGGGGGGGGGGGANGGGGGGGGAGAAAAGCGCGGTGCTGCATGACTGTAATGCTCACCAAGAGACTATGAGCAAAACGGTGCTTACAAAACAGGATTATAATGTCAAAAAAGGCCGGATTACATTGCCAATTGTGATCTCTTTGTCTCAACAACAACAACTTCACGCCTTGTTTCCTAAACGGGTTACCGTCAACAATGGACTTGCAACCAAACATGTTTGGCCCTTACAATGGAGGGGCAATAAAAGATATGTCAATAATACCCGGTGTAAAACATTGTTGTTTTTTAGAACAGCAACAAAATAATAGAACCACTTCGATGAATGGAATGCGTGGACTTAATAATAATATCATAACCAAAACGGAATAATAAAGAGCAATTCACCATTATTTACTGTGTACACGCACACGTAAACCAGCTTCAAAAGGATATGATACGCTGTTGTAATGCATGTTGCGTGGACAATTTGTTATCTGTGTGGTCCCAACTTCTCTTGCATTAATCTGCGTTCACATGACATCGTTGTAGTTAGAACTATCCTCGCAGAACATTTTTATCATAATCTGTGATGTCCCATCTCAATCATACATACAATTTAGCAATAATAGTACACTTCGAAAAGTTTGAATGTCTCAATCGCACATTTTAAAAAGTCATTTATTGGTTGAAAATTAGTGAACGCATTTTAAAAAACTACCCATGTCCAGACATTGCACTTTATTAATGGCGTGAGGTTTAGCAGTCTTCTCATATGGGCCTAACCCCAAACAGATGATATCTATCCAGCCTTATGAATTTAGTGCTTCTATTAATTATTACTGGAAGCTTATCAGGACTCTCTTGTTAGGGACACTGCTTTATAATGACTTTATAGAGGGAGTCATACAAAAAAATGAATCAACAACATTTTCATCACTATGCAGTTTCAGTTTGCAATGATTTTCTGATATTATTATGCGCATAAAAATTATTTGAAATACTTTTATAATTTGTTTCTTCGTGAGACTATAATACTGTACGCAAATGTTTCCCATAGGCCTGGTATGGAGACGTTGTATATCAAACTGTTTGTCACAAAAACCACAACAAATGGGGCACTTACATGAAGGACCACAATGACGTGTTCCCCCAAAAAATCTCGTGTAATAATGATGCATACATGTAGGAAGCTCAACGTTCCTGTTTCGTACAACACCCCCCTTTAACATCCATCCCCATCTTGGATTAATGGACAAAAAGCGGCGGTGCCTGATTGCGTGCAGGAGCCTCCACCTTTTGTTTTTAATCATCATCAAGGTCCCGACAGGCTTGGGCCAGGAATGATCCATATCGCCTCCTCACCTTTTACGCACCTGGCTACAATCTTCCCTTCACAACTTAAGTAAAATATATGCCTGGTCCGCGATGAATTATTTCCGCGCTCGTCGGATGGACCTCCACACTTTTTATATATATATTTCACACTCTTTTTTTTTTGAAATATTTTCTAAGGCCCAGGGAGGAGGTCCCAAGCCGCGCCCCCTCCCGGGTCACGAACCCAAGTCTAATGCAACAAGGCCATAAATCGGAGGCCGGCACAAAACCTCGACCGGAACAAGACGGAGTCAGCCAATTCATCCACAGAGGGCCAACCCCCGATTTGTAATAATCACCCTCCGAAATGGAGGCTATGCTTTTTCGCGCTTGTATTTCCAACAATCCCCGATAATATGAATCCCCCAAAAACATGAGCCGCAAATGTGTAATCAAAATATTTACCGTCCCCCAATTTTGCGGTGGGGAACTCAGCATATATCCGATCGATTGTCAAAATACATATTAGAATAACCAGCACAATGGCGATATTTTTTTTTTGGTACCTTTCTCCCTGAAAAATACGGCCGATAAAATAGGACCGGGGGCGTCTTTTCTCATTCTAATCAAACTACGGTCTCCTGCCGGTCTAAGTGGACGATTGCCGGTGAAATACGGTCCCTGAATCCTCTCTCATAACATCACTGATCCCTCCATCTCAGTAACGATGCATATCCATCGTTACCTTGACGGTGGAAGGGAGGCTCATCTGGCATCGTTGCTTCCCATCTCGGATCCGATTGGACTTCCTCCGCCCTAAAATGGCGACTAGGACGCATCGAGCTCTATCGGACACAGCCGGTGTCCATATTGCCTACTTAGGACTCGTTCGTTTCTGGCGGAAGACGCCCCTCCAACCCTCCCAAAGAAAAAAAAAATAGGGAAGAAGATTCGACTTCGGTTTGTTCACGACGCCAATCTTTTTTTCTTTTTCTTCCTTCTTCCTTCTTCCATTCGCGTATTTTTTGGCACAGTGGGATCCAAGGGGCTTTATATCGCACTTGCGCCTCGGTTGCGTTACAAAGAGCGTGAAATTCGTCTCGAGTTGGATTGCGGGATTCAAAGAGATGTAGTCCTCCGCACTATTTGGTATTGGGGAGGAGTGAGAACGGATATTGAACCCAATTTAGTTCTGGGGGAAATGTCTTGGAGCATGTATCAACGCCAGAAGAGTCTAACGTTATGAAACCGCAATTCACGGTTTGATAAACATGAAGCCAAATCAATACTAATGAACGAAGCCGCCTACAAATCCCCTTTTGTCGGAGGCCCAACCAGTGTTTATTTTTTGCCCCCCAAAAGTGTGTGTATATCGCCACCGCATCAGCCCTGTAGGCTTTCCAGTTTACGGGGGGGTGAAACATGGCGAACCTCTGATGAAAGGCCCCTCCCTGTAATGTGATCATACGTCATACAGGTCATTAAGGTTCCTCCACTAACCCCTGGCCCAATAACCTTTAATTCCAGATTGTGGTTCGTTAGTTGCCGTCATCGGTTATAGCAGTAATTTACATGCCTGAAAGTGCTCTGCGGCACAGATGGAAATTGGCTTGGAAATATATCGATGCGGCAACACTGCGACAGAGACGGCAACACTGCACGCGTCATGTTACGATGCCGACGTTGCCATATCTGTCTTTCCGGTTTAACGTTCGCTAATTTTGGTCCAATCTAGGAGTATAGAGCCTGTATGTAAGAAGCAACAACATAATCTTCTGAAAGTCATGCAAGTATCAGCAGCGTTGCCACATCTAACCTAACCCTAAATTTCCGCGACGTAATAAGGGGTCTCCCCGCAACAATCATAAAGCAAAACTTGGGTTGATACAAGGCAGCCATAATAGGTGGGGGGGCATGTAGGAAAATGAGGGGGGGTCCCCATAATAATCTACTGTCCAGCTCCGCTTAATTCAAAGGAGTTCATGCGTTAGTAAGTTGTTCCACCTTCAGATTTACGGCCGGCAGAGCGAAAATTGTCGCCCTCTCCCTCTCTCTCTCTCCCCATACCATAAGTTTATCACACGGATCTCCATTGCGAGGCACTACCATGGAAACTAAAACGACTGGTCCCGACCAGATTGCAAAGTTGTAATCGGTCGAAATTTTTATCGGCGCCCGCTTGAAATAAAGGACAGGGAGGGCGGGCCTTTATTTTAGACCCAGGCTGTACCTACAAGGTTTACCCTTTGAACACGGTTGTCAAACTCTGAAACAAGCGCCATTAGTTACAAAAGGGGGAGGGGTGGAGGGGATGCTGTCTTCCTCATCCCAGTGTGATTCTGCCATCTCTTGCAGCGTCTTGCCTGCTTCTGACAACACCAAATAACTTTTCACGCTGAATGCAACTTGCCTACTTTGCTTCTCAGATTCGCCCAGTAAAGAAGCTTCCAGGAAAACGCTTCCTTTTTTTTTAACTCTCAGCTGTTGTTGTTGGTGCACTCCACAGAAGGGGGGGAGGGGGAAGAAGGGGAGAGAGAGAAAAAAAAAATCTGTATTCAAGCCGGGTCATTCTTAATTAGTCTGCGGATGCCACTCTTTCCGGGAGCAAACAGCCCGGAAAATTAAGATTGCTGGTAAACCAAACGCATTTTTTTCCACCTTTGTGTTCCGCCTTTTGGCAATGAACTCTTCTAGAATTTTACCATCAGATACCGATGGTACTCTAAAATATTTTGCAAATAAGGTTATACACTGCCAATATGGATGCAATACTTGCCTACCATGCAATGAAAAGTATTTCTTCTAATATGAAGAAAGTGTGTGTGATTGTCGCTTAAAGGATGCAGTAAATTACCTAATGCTTATCATAACCAAAAGTACCATCATAGGCTTCCACTTTCCAAATTACTCCTAAACACAACAACCATTTTACGTCCAGATGTTATTTTACCATGCAATCGGATCTCCGCCATTATTAAAGTATTAAAATCAGCACAACCGAGACTCACAACAATTGGTGGGGGAAGAGGGTAGGTGCGAATTTGATGAAGAATATCCCCGGGACTTGTGTAATAATCCGGCAGCCACTTTCCTCCCACACTTGCTATCTCATTCGCCAGAACTTGAGCTATTCAACTTTCTCTTGGTGCAATGTCACCTTGGTCCCCGCAACCCATACTTCCTGCCGACATTCATTTTGGGGAGAAAATTAAGCCGGCTAAAGCGACACTTAATCTTCTTTATGATGCTAATTATAAGAGCAATTACTGGGAAGGTTTTCCAAACTTTTTTCCCTGAAGGCAAATTCAAGCGGCCACCGCTCGAAAGAGAAAGATGGGGGATGATTTTTTTTTTTCATCTTCTTTTTTACTACTACTACTACTACAAGGGGGGCGAAACTTTTACGACACAAGTTTACACAAAACTCTTTTACGTTAACGTGTATGTTGAGCCTGTATCGCCTGAAATCACAAGCTAACTGCTCTGCTCCATGAAACGAGGTGACGTTGGGAAGTCATGAGGCCAACATCTTCATCTTGTTAAGCGCAGCATAAGGCTGCGACATAAACAAAGTGTTATATTGAACCAATATGGTGGTCATTTCTATAGTTATTTCTACCTACAATCTTTGTCTATATGTCATTCATCAACCGTCTCTAATCACGACAAGTCTCCTTTACCCTTTCCTGTCCAAAACATTGACATATCGGTAGGGTGTGACACTTGTTTGCATTCCATTAGTCCCACCGCATCCGAACCAGGCAAAACTGCACGATTTAAATTAATAAATGTCCCACCAGTCCCCCTTGTCCTGGCATTCCGAACTGATCCTGTCTGGTTTGAGATGACAAAGACGAGTCATGGGCGGTGCAAATCTGTCTCCATCCCTCCTGGAGCCCCCCTCAAGACAGCAGGAGTCGCTTCATTGTTTTAACTACAAAGTGGAAGTGGCTTTCAGCTTCATCCCATTAAGCAGCAGGAGGAGAAAAGGAAGAAGCTTCCCTCCTCCTCCTCCTCCTTCTCCGAGCTTCTGTTTACTCTATTTCCAGCTGAATGTAGTGAGGGAGAGAAGGGGAAAGGAAGGAAGTAGAAAGAGGGAGAGAGAGAGAGAGAAGACGAGTCCTCTACAAGACGGCCATTCGTGTCACTCCTCACTTGACTTCCAGAACACAAACCCGTGACGAGCAAGGCAAGGCAGGCCAGACAGGGAGCGCCAAATTGATTGATCCTCTGCTGTCGTGTGTAGGTCCTCTGGGTCCTTTTTTGTGTGTGTGTGTCCATCCTGCCACTCCCCCCTGAAGGTCCAGCCTACCGTCCAACTCTCAGGGCTATACATTAGTCAAAATCATGGCGTCTCTCCAAAAAAAGACAGAGACTTTAGAGCCGTCTGTTCACACGTGACAGAAACGTGTCCTTTGTACATCGCTCATCATTATGAAAATGGCTGAAAATGTACTGATGCCTCACCGCGGACAAAACAAAAGCTCAGACCTATACTACGCCATCTATGTAAGACATTTGGCACTACATCCACAGTCGTCTGGGGGGGCAGTAGTTTGACTCTCGTGTTGATTTGTTTTGAGGTATCATCGATACTTTAAGCACACCCAACACACGTACAGCACCTTGACACGTATCTTAAATTATGCGCAGCGCCCACCTACATTTGCACTTTTCAGTGGGCCTAAAAACTGGGCGGATACAAGTTAAAACGAATCTCGTGTACGACTAGGAATAAAGTAGAGAGTCCCCGTTCCGACGACCTGGCTGCCGCTCATGTTACAGACAATACTCCCTAAGTTCAAATCCGTGTTTACTTTATTAGCCTTCCTCTCGCTTCCTGAGGTCGACCTGGATGTCCATTCACTCCTCTGAGGGGAAAAAAAATCTATTTTTCAAAACCCGATAATTTAAAACACATAGGTAATGAAAAAGAATGAAAGAGAGCAAACAATCAGTGGCACGTAGAATGTTTCCCATACGCATTCCAACTAGTGGTGCTGTCAGAAGTTTCCGTAGTTGTGTACTGTCTGTATCAATTAGGTTCATGTGATCTGTAGGGGAACTAATTGCATATGTGGAAACCTTTTTATCTACAATGCGGTAACCCTGTAATGTAATAACTGTATTAATATTTATATTATCATTTATTTACTGTCATTCCCTGGATAGCGTACGTCTTTAGGGGATAGGGGCAGCTCAGCAACATAACTATTTCATGGACAGATAGCATAAAATGTGTAACAACTGACTGCTCATTAATGTTAAATACGCACGACAAATTGTCCTACGTTAATATGTTTGGTTTTAAAGTGATAATTAATGTTGTTACCCATCAAACTTGGACACATCATTTTACGTTAGAAAAATATTTACAGGGATTAACACATGCGTATGGATACTATTATCATACAGGATTTAAAATAATGAATCAATTTAGTACTATTCTAATATCTGGATGAATAACCCCCAGGAAACATTATTCGCCTGGAAAATAGCCATAAAAGCTTGTCACTCGTAAATTATTTTGACAGCCGAAGAATGGTTCCTGGAAACGAGGAAACAGGACATAATTGACACATCACATAGGTAAATCCTGATACTCCTTCATCCTACCAAAATCCGCTGAAACCTCACGAAAATAATCACATTTTCTTCTCCCCTCAAGCCATAATTATCTGGCACAAAAATCAGCTCTGAGATATTGGTAATCATCATAACTCCTTGCTTCACATCACTGGGTGTAATCAAACGTGCTTCACTCTCATTCCCTTCCAGTGTGTTCCAAAAAGCATGGAGGATGCAATGAAGGGGTGGGTGGGTGGTAGGGTGGGATGCAATCACGCCAATGATGCTAATTTCCCTCAACGACCTTCCCAGACCCACTCGACTAAAAGCGTTTTCCCGAACCGAAAAGCAATTTGGTATTGTCCTTATGCGTCCAGAACTTCATTAACTACAGGCGATTTGACCAAAAGACCCCCGCGATTCAATATTAATACCAACCTCCCCCCCTCCCCATCCCCTTTCTGCCTTCCCAACCCACCGTATTATTCCACGATGCAAATGGGCCTGAAAATGTGAATTTTAAATTGGCTCAAGTACAGCTCAGATTGGGAACTATCCGTTTTTTTATTTTTTTGGGGGAGGAAAATGGTAGGTATAGAGTTAAAAAGCCGCCGTTGGACACGCAACTTTCGCGTTTTCTTCCTACCCTCCAACTATGTGTGTGTTCCACTCTTTCTCTTTCGAAGGTTTTATATATATATTTTTTGTGCCTGGAAGTTGCTCTGGAAGCAAGAAGCCAGAAAACAGAGGGAAAAGCTTCTCGTGCTTCCGCCGCACTTTTGCTCGCAGCAGGACTTTTGTGCAGCAAATTGCTGCCTAACAAGTCGTGTCGGAGATATTACCGCCCAGTCCACGTGAAAGCGGATTTTGGGGAGACTAGCTTATACAGTCTAACGAAACGAACTAAGCCTGCTATACTAGAAGGGGGGGTTGCTCTATATGTGTCCCATAAGCCCACCCAAACAGAGACAGAAGCTGATTTCACCATTTTACTCAACAGGGTGTGGTCGTACATGACATTAAAAATGACACTGAATAATCACTCAATTTTTGTCACAAGACAGCGAACGAAGAGTTGTTACCACATCTTAATAAATGATTGGAACAGAATTTACGACACCAATCTTAACTCCGATTTTTTTTTTTTTTGAGAGAAGGGAGAGGGATCATAAATGGCCAGCTTCATAATCTCGGTCGGTATGACCTTTTGAACCTCAACTCAATTTTAATCCTTGGGCTCTTTTCCGCCGGAGCCAAACCGTGCGTGAAAGAGGACACTTTTCAAACGTGGCTCCGGAGGGGGATATTGGAAACGGGGCTGTTTTAAACGGGTGCTAGCACGTGCTTCACACGGGGAAAAAATGCAGGCTAAAACCTGATACGAGAATATATTTTTTTGCCAAAAAAATTGTGAAGCGTGAAAAAAAGCGTTGCACTAAATTTTGACACGTGGCATGGCTCATAACAGTCACCTGGTAGTTTTTTATTATTGCAAATTTAGTAGTCTCCCGGTTCGAGTCAAAGGCCCGGATTTTCCGCCGATACTGAACCATAAAACCAGGTTATTAAGAGCGAATTATTCGTCCGTGACACCGATTGAGTATACACCTCTTTTTCAAGCCAGTGATTAGTGCTGCTCCTCTTCACCTCCGCATAATTTTATTCTCCTCCCAATGCACCCCAGATTGCCAGACTTGTCCGCGACAAAAGAGAATAACAAAATTATCCCCTCACTTTCAGTTTTTTTGGGGAGGGATTCGGCAGTTTTGTACCGCGAGCAGCAGTGCCTTGGGCCTGAATTGTGCCATTGAGTGCAGATAAACAGCGCAGGGGGAAAAGAGGAATAAAAGGATTTTTGACCCCAGGCAGGTTGCGCTAAAGTGAAGCAGAAGCGATGCTGCAAAAGCAGACAAGAACTACATTTCAAGGAATAACATGCGCACCACCGATTTAAAAATTCAGAAATTGACACTATGCAAAATTGTGCACTGGCAGCTGAGTCCATTGCAATTTATGATAAAAGTGGGCCCGTGCGTGCAACAACCCGTAGCTGAAGCAAAATTTAATGAACAGTCATTAGAAATCCAAATAGTAAATAAAAAAAAGAGAAGAAGGTCTTGGGGAGAGGGTAAAGAGCAAAAAAAAAGGAGAGAGCAGCAATTGGGTTCCTCAGAGCGTATTAAAGAGCAGCGAGAACCGGCTAAAGTCATTGGTCGGAATTTTGCACACAAAAGAGCTTACCAAGATTAATCAAAGGAGAAGGCCCGGGAAAAGGAGAGCAGCTCGGGGCCCTTTGAAGTGCGGCAAAACGGACAGACCGACTTTGCGCCAGACTTCATTGCCCATTTGATAAAAATGAAGGTAAAGGCACTCCAAAGATCTCCATTCGACTCGGCTACAATCGCATGGGGGGAGGTTGAGGGAAAGGGGGAGGGGGAGAGAAACTCCAAGAGAGGAATTTAACTCTCTCACAAGTCAAGTCTGAGCATTTATTCGGTGCAGGTTCGCAATCTAAAGTCGGCAGATTGGGATCAACCGGGTTTCGACAAGTCGTGACGATAATCCTGTATGATAGCCAGTCAGACAATATTCTATCAAGTGAAACGTTGGTCAAACCTGACTTTATTTTCCTCTCTATAGTCTTAGTCCAACAAGAATTGCAATAGCCTTCTCAGACCCACAAGTGTTGGTTTCGATATACAGTAGCCTACTAGTTCCAAAATTTGTGTACATACAGTAGGCATAAGTAGGCGCTCGCTGGGAACAAAAAAAAACTATCCTATACACATCTTTCAAGAGTCTGCACCATTTAATTGCCACTACTGCCCACCTCCCAACTAATTTTGGACCGTAAAATGCATGAAAATTCCCGCCAAATGTCGGCCATCTTGTGCAGAGCGGCCGCCATCTTGTCTACTCTAGCCTCGCAACGGGGTCTCCCCCCCCCCCCCCNTCCAGCTACTCTCGCAATCATTCCCAACCCCAAGCACACCCTTGGCCTCGAGGCACGCCCTGGGCACCAACCTGCCTGTCACACCAACACCGTCGACACATCCATATCGTGCTTGGCCCTCGGTGGTGTCCCCCGACGACCTCTGTGGTGGTCACCCGTCGACCTGTGCTGCCCTATATGCACAGAACAGGGCGGCCCGGGGTCAGTGACACCCCCCCCCCTCCCCCACTGAGCGAGGGTCACTGGCCTACACGAAGAGCGTCCGATCCGCTCCAAACCCAGCAATAAAAAGCGCGGGAAGGAAGGTTCCAGAAAATTCTACTATTTCCAGATGACAGGCGCTGATTGGCTGGACCTACCCAATCGTCATCTAGCGCGCGAAATTTCGGCCATCTTAGGTCCCAAGGTCGTACCAGCCCAATGACATAGAGAAAATAGACCGCTTAACCCAATGCCCCCTGACACATCCAGCCTAGCCCTGTGTTGAAGGTTGTTTAATATAAAAGTCTAGGCGGGGAATTTGGCGCTGGTACGTATCGCTGTGCGATATCCGAAATTGCATATCGACATTCAAAAAATATCGCATCGAAGTCGATATATCGAAAATCGAAAAACCGACATCGCAAAATATCGCAAACCGACATCCAACCGACATCGCAAAATATCGCAAAGCGACATCGCACAATATCGCACATCGCACATGCCAAGAGTCGGATATAGCAACTTCGATATTAGGAAAATATCGCATCGACACTCGATGTATCGAAATGTCGCATAGCCCTACTGGGTACGCCCCGACACACAGTGTTTCATATCAGAAAAAACACGATCGAAAATGATAGCTCAACTAAACCGTAAGTACGTTAAAAACACATTTGCCCATGTTTTAGAGGTCGCTGATTTCGATTTTAAGGTTATTTTTAACCTGGACCTACAGGGTGTACCAAATAGTCGCCATGGAATTCAAGAACTTCTAGAAAAAAAATACTACAAGTAGGTGTAAATAACAATACCCGATGCTTTCGCGGTCACTGACTTTTATTTCAAGGTTATTTTGAACCAATACCTACAGGGTGTACCGAAAACACTGTCGAATTTAATAACTTGTAGGATGAATGGTATAAATGATTGCAAATAATGTTCTTAATTAATTGGGAGGGTTACAAATAATTAAATCATTTATTTATGTACTAATTATTTTTAATTTTTATGAAATAAAATTTTAAACATAGCTTGATTTTTTTGGGTGTTCGTTTGATAAATTAAATTAAATCCTATCCTACAAAAGCGGCGACACGAGACTACATCATGAAATTGCTGTTATGGTGACCTTCAGGATGTACTGTAACTATAAAATCATAATCCAGCTGCTAATATCTGCTACCCGCAATTTTAGAAATGAAAACACCTGAGAGATGCATTCCAGGGAGGTTCAATTCATGTCCTAAACTGAATTTCTAAGATCATTAATTAATATCTTCTACCCTTTTCAGAAGCATGTTGCAAAATCAAACAGGGATGGGTCGAAATAATGCAGCCGTATGATAAACACTAAAAGAAATACTGAAACTGTATTGCTATGAACTATGAAAAAATTGAAACATGTCGCACATCCCCATTTTTGAGTTAGAGAACTGTATTGCATACAATACAATGCGTCATAGCAAGCTTCTGAAATGTAATTTATTTTATTTTATTTATTTGTTTCGTTTACCCCGTGATGTGCCTTACGGGATCTATAGGGGGTGGCACACCACCATCAGTTTTCCATATATTTTTCAGCTTCTTTCTCCGGTGCAAGGAAACAGGGACATTGGAAAAGGATAGGGATTGTTGGGGAGGGGACACTTGTGCAGGTGCAATGTCTCAAACCTTTGGGCCATGCGCAGTCCCCCAGGAGGTTATAGGTTGCCACAAACCGCCAAGGCGCAGGTCAGAGACCCTCCCGACGCAGGTGAAAGGGAACTCCCAGGGGGGGATCGAACCTGGGACTCAGAAAGCCGAGACGTTACCATCTCGGCCACCACACCTCCCCTTCTGAAATGAAATGTGGTATTGCTAGAAATGCGAAACAACTTTAAAAACTTTAACTTTTTAAAACAACACTAATTTAAAGTTTTCGTTGCGTATTCGCAGTAAGAAGCTCCACTTTAGGTGCGCAGTGATCTCTGGACTCTTTTCATGTTTATGGTGCCACCTGTTAGTGAATCCTCCTACCAAGTGACAAGTAATACCACCCAGGATGGCAGATTCCAGAGATCACTCCGTGTCTAAAATCGAGCTTCTAACTGCGATCCAGACAGCGAAAAACTAACTTAATATATTTCATGCAATACACTAGGTCCGAGGGGGATAGTGATGGGGAATATATGAAACATTCTTATAATAATAACTACCAAGAACCAATATTTCTTTCCTTGGCAACGCATCATGCGATGTGAACTATGCCGAAATTAAAAGGAAATGAATGTCGTCTTTTATTTCCAGGTACTACACTCGACTTCATGTGCCCATTTTAGAAAAGTGATGCAAAAATGTTTCCTTAAAAAAAAATCTCTACACAGCAAATTAGGCAACCATGTCATCAGAACCGCTCATTACGCTCAACGCCATCTGTGATTCGCGCATCAAATCACCAAGAAAAACCTTCTCCCTTAAGCTACTTCCTGGCTTCTCTCTCTCTCTCTCTCTCTCTCTCTATCCTTACAGGGTGGATTCTGCAGGGCCAATCCGGAGCCCCCATTGTAAAAGTCGGCCATTCCGCGACATTTGCAAGCCGGGCCCAGAATCAAATGTGGAAGTGACAGCGACAAGCTAACTGAACTGGTGCGAAACGTGCACGGATGAATGGACGGAATGGGTTCATTTGGCAACTGCAAGGAGGAGTCCGGGAGAACCCAACCCCCTACCTCCACAGCACTCTCAATGCAAAAGTTGGCGAGAAATTTCTGGATCCGAGCGTGATATTCTTGTCTTTGAGGTATTAAAACAGATTACACGGGATATTCGTCCGGGGGCCCAGGAACTGTTTTTACGACGGCATTGCGCCCGGCTGCTCTCCATGATGAAAAGGCTTCTCCAGGCCCACCCAGTTTGATATTCAGCGCGCTCCACTACCTGTTTTGGAGGGGTGGTGGGCGGCCCCCGGTGTCGTGAAAAGGAAACCCCTGACACTGCAAATGCTCAGCAAGCCAAGAGAATCGCCAACGCCGGTAGACATGTCAAGATTTTCCATACAAAACCTTTCCTCTCCACACTGCCACACTATATTTTTTTTCACTCTCTCGTATTCTTGGATTCTAGGAGGCTGAATTTGCTGGCCTTTTGTTGATCCTCAAAACTAGGTTGAATTGCGACCAAAATTCTAAACACCCCTTACGGTTGAAATTGAATCTGGGAGGCAGGAACTGACTGACCAGCACCAACATGTGTCAGAGTGACAAGGTGCGAATTTTTTAGCAGAAAATATATAGTCGCTAGAAGTTTAATCAACTATTTTACTGACCGCTAAAAATGGAGAAACAAACAGTTATGCAATAATTGGGCAACACAAATGGATCAGTCTAATCACTTTTGTGTACTCACACACTCCATGTGATTCGCCGATTATTATGTACCAAACTGCATGATGGTGATGCACAAAAGTGCATATTAATTTAGTAAAATTTGGACCAAAAATTATATTGCTTCCACCATATCATTGATGCACATGTGTGCATGCAAATTCACGTGGGGCATCTATTTGCTGGTGGAGGGGTGAAACGAGCAAAAATTAATGCATCACGATTAATATTTATGCCGCATATACAAAATTGCTCAATCACGATGTATCAAATGCACGTTTTCGGCAAATACTTTATGCGTTGCGTATTTTAAATCTGTATTATTCACGATTATATTTACTTTTACGCATTATGTAGTGCCCATGCCACAAACTAGTCTACATTGAAAAAACATAATGAAGTGTCCGTTTATATTCGCAATTTTTGGGGTATTACTATTGCTTGTTATTGAGCATTTTTCCAATAGTTACTTTTATCAAATAAATAGTATCTAATGTTAGGTAAAATAGTCCTTGAAACCTTCAATTCAATCTTTTAATACAGTATTATGTGTCCCCCAAAGGCTCTGTAAAGCCCACAGGGGTAATGAAAATAAAATAAAAATAAATAAATACAGTATGCTGTATGTGTAAAGCAATATAGAATGCAGCTGGGGGTTTGAATCCCAATTTTTGAGTGATTTTTAGATCAATATATCGGTTTTCTCCGCCACACCTTTGGAGTGACATTTTCTCCTTTCAAGTTATTCAGTCAAATAATGATTTTGCCATCGATTTGAGTAATATTGTTATCCAATTCGGCCAAAATATAATACATTTATTGCCAGAATTGCAGTTTACATTATCGCAAAAATACAAATAACAAGCTGCTGTTTCAGAGAAACTGAGAAGAAATATCACCCCAAAAAATGCATGTATTTTAACTTTTTGAAAGTAAATACTATAGCTAATAACATCCAAAATCGAAAAAAATCTACAACTGCAATCGAACATTTCAATAATATTGTAACACTGCACCGATGCGATGTTCCAAAAGCGTGACACTCTCAAAGGCGTGCACATTTCCAGCAATAATTAACCCCTACTTGACGCCATAAACATAATGACCTTGTAGATTATTTTTTTGCAGCACAACTCGCAGTAATAATTGCAGCCTGTGAATCATATATTCACGTTCACACAATGGCCACTGATTAGGGCAAGAGGGCTTTTCATGGCCGCCCGAGCAGGAAACATTTCCCGCCTTTTCCTTTGACTTGACTTGTTCGATAACTCCCTAATCTCTTAATGAATTTCCTATTGGTTCTGTAAAGTTGGCGTAATTCTAATTGAAGCAGAAAACTGGGGGGAGAAGGTTGCTTGGGCTTCTGCAGCAGCAGCAGAGAGGGGAAGATGATGTACAGAGAGGCGTACGAGGGGCAAAGAAAATTCAATTTGGTGGGTCTCAGACCACAAGCAGCCGGTCCCAAGTTTCCTCTTCGGCTGCCTTATAAACCGTCAGTAACTATGTGGCGAAGACAATAAAGGAACGAGGTAGAATAAACGAGCGCCCGGGGCAAGTTCCGCAATTGTTTCGGGGGCCGCTTGCAAAAAGATTTTGCAATCCAGACTCACCCCCCTGTAAAGGGGTCCCCTTGGAAATTCCCCCCCATGCACCTTCTACTACTAAATAAAGTGAGGGGGGGGGGGGAGAAACTGCAAAATTTTGTAATTTCTTTCGCAATTTTACACGCCATCAAGTGCCTTTTAAATTAGCTCTCCCAAAATCAAGCGGCGTAATATTTGAATCCAAGTAATCCGTGAGAAGAGCATTAATAAAGTGGTTGGGGGTGGGGGATGGGGAGGTGGGGGTGGTACACGTGGCCATTTATGGGGCTCAAATTGCTTTTTGGAGTAAAAAGACTGAAAAGTGGGGCGCTTACGATTTCATTCCGTGGGGAGGAAAAGAAATATGCTGCGTCAAAAAATAATGGCTACCTTACCCAGCCATTTTTGTATATGAAATTAGCCAATTAAGAGATTATTAGGCTTACCCCCATCCGCTTTCAAAATGGATCGATAGTCAAATTAAGCGCGATTAATTTTTTTTTCTCTGAAAAAAGGTAAGTTCTGATGTCATAGTTGGGGAAACCTGTATACATAACAGAAAATGTATTTGAATGCAATTTTGTCGCATTCTGGTTCCAAATATTTGCGAATGGAAAGACTTCAATGCAGACATATTTCACTGCGGATAAACAATAAAATAATAGTACACATAACAACTAATATTAAACAAACTATCTCGTATTTAGTAGAATAGTCCCTACATTATATGGACCAAAAAAAGTATTCAGCTAGAATAAACATCCTATAATATAATGAACACCATCCTTGCCATTTTTGTATATGAAATTAGCCAATTAAGAGATTATTAGTCTAAACCCACCGCTTGCAAATGGATCGATATTCAAATTAACAGAGATGATTTTTTTTGGCCTCTCCTAATAAAAAAATAGATTGTGAACCTCCAGGTCAGAACTACTAGTCATACATAGTTTATTAATGGCAATATGTCACAACTCCCTCGCATCGCAATTTGGCATTTTCGCATCGATGGTCATCATCGCAATGCATCATTTTTCGGGGGGAAAGACGACTAATTACTGCAACTACAACTCCACATAATCTCATTAATTTGTCACACACATTTGTTGGCCTACTCTGCGCCTAATGACACTGGAAATGGCACTAAATCACGTGGTGCAGTACAAGAAACATTTCATTTGCGGTCCAGATACCAACTCGGTTAATCCCAGCCCGTGTACAGTTTGCCCAAATTGCCGGCTTGGAAAACGCGCATTACGGGATTAAATATGGCGTACTTCTTGACACTCCACCATGACAGATATATGGTACATTATAACGTACACAAGGTGCGTACAGAAAAGTTCATGACCGCTTGTTTTATAGCCAGAGCTGGAGAGAGAAAAAGAGGTAAATTATACGTGCCATATTGTTTGCATAATTGTTTTTGTCTCCAAAACACATCCAAACACTTGACTATTTACTGACATCACTCACTTATCACAAGTACACACTTCAACCATCTTCAGGGTTAAAGGGGGAAAAACAGAAAATTTTGCTCGCAGCATTTTTTGGCTAAAAAAAGAGAGAGAGACGAGCGAAATCTTTTTTGCTCCGGATATGTCAACAGTTTTTGCCTTTTACAAAGCAAGCGGGTAAGAGAGAGACAAGTATTGCGGTAATTAAACCTTTCATTGACACACCTTGATATCCGGGGCGGCCGGAGCTCGGTCGGAGTCGTGCCGTCTTCCAAAGTGGCACAACTCCGTTTGCAAAGCTCAACCGGGCTTTCCCAGTGACAATATTGAAGTTTTCACATCCCCCCGCCGACATTTCGCCTTTCGGGCGCGCACCCCTTTTTCCATTCCCTTCTACTTTCTCAGGCGAAGAGAAATTCTGGCCTAGAAGAACTTCTCTCTCAAACTTTTTTTTTTCTTCTTTCTTTTCCTTTCTTTCTCCAACCCTCTTTTCTTTTTTTCCCTGTGATAAAACGTCACTGCCCGGGGGCTCCCAGATGTACAAAACCACGACGCGCGTTGTCACTAAGGTTAATTTTGCTTGCTTTATTTCCCTCCTGAGACTCAGAGAGGGTTACAGTTCTGCAATGCAAAATTTGCCAGAAACGGGCCTTCCTGGTGGTGCACCGCGAGGCTATAAAATAATTTGGAAGCGTCGGGGTTACAAGAGCATTACTTGGTGCGTTTCATTAAAACGCTTGTAATCGTCGCTGCGTCACTGTTAACAATTTGGGATGTCGCAATGCTGGCCGATTGTTCATGTTGGATGGATTTAATAGAATGTAAATTCTGAAAGGCTGCAAAAATTCGGAGTTCCATAAATTTTTTGCCCAGGTGCAAAGTTAATTATTTGTTTTAATTATTTATTTCTCATACCCATTATGACCCTAAATGAGTATTTAGGGGGGGGGGGTCTCAAGCCCCCTACAGAACAATAAATAAAATAGATAAACCACAGTATTCCTCATTACAATTATTGGTACGTAATAAAACCAGAATCCCAAAGTTACATACATACATTAAAATGCATATTAATTACTTCCGGACAAACCTCCTAATTTGAATATTTTCAATAGATATTGGTGGTGCTCAGGTGCAAGGTTTTCACTCCTTACTTTCATCTGGAGTGCAAATTACTTACTTGCAGTGATAGTACTGGGTTTAGCTTTGCTAAAAAAAACAGGACCAATTGGACACCTTTGCATCCGAATATTTCGACACCCTGTAGTTCAGTGTATGTTTTCATATTTTTTTTGTTAATAATTGCGCGAGTAAACCAATTGCATCGTTTCCATCACCTGCTACTAAAACCTCCTAAAACAACCCCAGACACGGCTGCAAACAATGTAATTTTCCGTGCATTAGGGGAGTCAAGTTCCACCTGAGAGTGTTTCCTTAATCCAACCCTGCCTGCCTTTTACTAATGAATAGCAGGGAATGCAAAGAGCGAGCGGTATTGATGCTCATCCCGAAAACGACCACTGTTAACCAAGTCATCAGTTCCTAATGAACTACCCGAGTCGACCCAACTCGTCAGAGATAATAGATTCCAGCCATTCCCCCCCATCCCGTAACTACAGTAACGATCAATTACGCGAATCACTCCCGCTCTCTTGGTCCTTTTTTTTATATCCATGTTCCCTCCTGTTACCAGTAAAAACCTCTAGAAACAGCGAACAATGTAACGAAGGTGGAAAAGAGGAAAAAGGCAATGGAGAGGGGGAGGAAACCTCTCGTCTTCTATCCAATCCTGGCCTCCCCCCAAATTTTCTCGAGGAAATCATCGCTGATTTGCTTCCGGTACCGACGCCCAAAACAAGCTTCTGCTGAAAAGGGGTGGCAAGTAAGTAAAGATGGAAGAAAACCATGAGGGGAGGAAGAGGATTCTCTTGGTCTTGGCAGATGACAGAAATTTCGGGAGGAGATAATTATGACTCGTCGCAAGAGTTCATTCCCCAGAAGACAATGCCTTTGTTGTTGAAATAATCGGGGAGGGGAAGAGAGAGAGAAAGTCACTTCCCATCGGCTTGCAAAGTTTCTGTGTTTCTACCCAGAATTTCCGGGTTCTCGACAGTGTTTTACATTATTGCAACCCCCCCCCCTCTTCCTCCTTCATTTTGTGAAGTAGTAATGAGTGCCGGCAATTCCTGCACTCTGTGCGTGGCATAATCAGGTTCGAATGAGACGTTCGACTCTCTACCGGATGCATTATTAGCAAGAGTGTTGCCTTCGGTATTGTTTCGACAGGCAACTACTTGATTGCGTTTATGACACGATCGTACAATGGAGAATGTCAGCGCCGTGTCAGAAGAGACAGCACCAAAGGCATGACACTCGGTACAATCATGGAAACAGCTTGAAGAAACCTTTGTACAGTATACATAGACATATAGAGTACTGTAATGTATTTGTACGAGTAGTACATCCTGACGTGTATGCAACCGCACCCTTGTACAACCGGCAGTGTAACTCACAGGCGCACTTTGCAGCTCTGTACACACTGTATCACCGTCAGATGTTTGTCCGACATGATAGTGCCGCTATCTCTCGCATACCTGAGAGTGGCAGGAGTGTGCAGAGGAAGTGTGCGCCATCTATGCGTGAAGAAAAGTACTACGTGGTAAATTGACGGCAGGACACCTCATTTTTGTCACTTTGCCAGTTTTTTTTAAATAAGCCACTATACGTTTGGAATTGTAGAATAAGTGATATCAAATGTGGCATAGTAGGTGCACAGCTAGCCTTTTTTGCATTTATCCCTCGCATATTTTTTTTGTTGTCAGCAACCCGGACAACCGCCGCCAAAATCCGGGAAAGCCCACCCTCTCCCTGACGGCTATAGGGCACAAAGCTGGGGCTATTGAAAGCGCGGTTCATCACTTTCCGAGAATTATGATGATGCGGCAAATGACGCGACGCAGTCGGAGCGGACTCCCCTCTCTGAAACCGGATTATCTTTGGATACTCCATCTTTTGCTGGGATTTACAGCGGGACAAAAAAAAAACTGAATTATGTGGTACTTTTCCCCCCCTCCCCCCCCTCCTCTTCCTCCCAACAGTTGCAAAACGCTGCATCGGCAATCTGATAATTGGATGCTGTCAAGGTGGGTGGATTTTCATTCGCTACCGCGGAAAAGGAGTTGTTTGAAAGCGTAAAGCGGTTTGGGTGATTACAATAATTAAAAGAACGTCTGATGGAATAAATGGGCATCCCTTCCCCATCCTAAGCGTATAACGACAATGGAGTCAATTAAATTCTGGGAGGACTTAACCGGAGGAAACTTCCGCGTAAACAATCTGGTTTCCATTGCCGAAATATTTGAACTGATTATCCCCCTCTTTTTCGCAAAAATCCGTCACTCCTTCAGGATTTTTTTTTCTCTAATAATGTAAGAGGAGATGGGGGTACATACAACCCCCCCGTTTTCCCCGAAAATCCCCGAAATTACTAGAGCCCCCTGCAATTTTCCAGCAGTGTTGGCAAAAGCGATGGAGTTGATGAATGTTTCGAAAATTCAGTTGCCATATGAGGAAATTCAATTCGGGGGGAGAGTTGAGAAGCGGAACAAATTGGAAAAAGCCTTGGAAAGAAAAAAAATAGTCGTCTTCCCTCCTTCCCCCTTTTCCCTCCCAACAATCCGCCTACGCCAAGACCTGACACGAAAATTCATTAACTGCTACTGCCACACACGGTCTTGACATTGGAGAAAATAACGTCGAGCATTTTTATTCATAATATCCAACGCGGCGGAAACGAGAAAAATCTCTTTCCTAGAAAAAAAAAATCCGTCCCTTTCACCTTGTGACGTGAATGTTTAATTTCTTTCTCAACTAACATGGAAGTAAGTCATGTTTAGCTGCTCCAGTAAAATTGTAGCAGCGATTTAAAAACCAGTTTTCTCTTATCCTCTCTCTATAGCTACTCTTCTCAGCTGCTGGAGTTTCCTATAGTTCGAGTAGGAGGGTTGTGCCAATTATTCTCATTGCAAACCCCGAGGCAATCCGATGCTCATTTGGGTCCATTCCAACCGAGTTTATTCTCTCTCTCTCTCTCCTGCCTTGTGCCTCCCCCCCTCCCTCCCTCCAAACAGTATCAGACAACGCTATTCCCTCGCAGCGTTATTTTTCGCTCTCCTGATACGAAATCACCCCAGCAGTTCATTACTGGAGCTCGCAGCGATTCTGATACGAAAGGCAGTTTGTGGCATGCACCAAGGTGGGATTTCATACCAGATTCGACAAGACAACTGATTACCCCGGGCTCTTGATCCTCCGGGCCCCTCCCGGATCCGATTTCCTACCCACTCACATTGTTGCATCCTAACCTGGGCACCACAGAAACACACCGATGCAAAATTAGCCACTGGCTCGAGGGAAGAAACTATTCGTCATTAGGAGTAAACACGACGTTTCGACAATAATAATAATAATCAAGAAGAAAACAAGATTGGTAAATAACGCGAGCGTGATTCGAGTATACTTTTTCTCATTGGGCAACGGGAAATGAGACTGACAACTTTGTTGAATACGATACTACACGATACGATTACCAACATCTGACATCACAGTAGTAATTATGGCCTGTTTACGTCGTGTTCTATGGAGGCCGCCATCTTGCGTTGCTATGGAAATAGTGGCCGGCTGTGACGTCACGGTCGACTCCGATTGGCTGGGGCCAGAAGGCTTGTGCTACTTCACCCAATCGGAGTCGATCGTGACGTCAGAAGTTGTCAACTCGCCCACGACACTCTCAAGATACGATACGACACGATGCGAATTGGACAGCAATGACAGGATGTCGTCAGTCTCATTTCCCGTTGCCAAGTAATGCAAGAAAATGTTAATTTATACAGTGTAGATATGACCTTGGCGGATAGGATGAACCAGGACCACCGGAAGTGGCCGGTCACCGGAAGTTGATCATGAAACCTATTTAAGGTTCACTGAATCCGAATCCGAAAACCGTTTGTTGCCATCTCTTGCAATTTAGGCCATGATACCTGTTCACAGACGGACAGACCCGTTCCATAAGACTTTTTCTGATGAGAAAAAAGTCTTAAATTGTTAATACTTGCGGATTCAATCCAACAATGCCCCATTGCATGCACTGAATTCATTTGTTGTCAATCTTTTCCCTCTATTTTTCATCCCCAAATGAAACGAATCCGGTGCGACGCAGGGGCTGGCCCCCTGGAAAATTAAATTCCTTATAATTGCCCCCTCGGATTTTAGAGGCCCCACATCCTCTTCAGAATGCAAATGTATCGTGATTTCCGAGCCGTATTGTTCCTTGGAGAAATTTCAGGTCCGGGATCCAGGCGAAGGAAAAACCCTACTTACGTCGCGTTTATGATTTGGCGCGCAGTTTGCTTCCTAGTATTAAAGCAGTGCGATTCTTTTTTTTCTTCATTGCTTCGTTCTTTTTTCTTGCTTTTGAGAGAGGGTAGAATGAAAGGTGGAATAAACGTGGAAGAGGGGGGGTTCATTTCAAGTCCCGCCCCGGTAGCCCTCGAAATATAGCCCTGCAATATTGCCCGAAATTGTAAATCAACTGCCTTCCCCTGTAATGTTGAGTGAAATGGTTCTTTCATTGCTTCTTCGGGGGCCTTATTTGCAACCTCTTCCAGTGATATGAGTCTCTTCTGAGGAGGAGCTGGGAGCTGGCTTCTACCCACGCACTATATAATTCCTAATGAACTTCTGGAATGAGCTAGGAGCTTTCTGGCAACCCGTTAGGGATGAAAATTACAGCCTCTCGGTGCTAATTGACTCGATCTGTCACACGCAGATTTTTTATTTTTATTTTGCAAAGTTAATATCAGCAGGATGTACAAATTGTGCGAATTCTGATTTTTTTTTTTTTGTGTGCACTGATTTCGTCGTCTGTGTAACATGCGATGCACTGAGTGAGAATTGTTGCCAAACTGGCGTGAAATCAACAACGGGACACAGCTGCTGCATTACGTGGCATGTGCAGGGTGTATCAAAATTCACTTTATGTCACACAGGCAGCAACTACAGTTGTCCTTGATGTAGTCACCTCCTTTTGCCCTACTTACCCCCAACAAAAAAAAGTAGAAGGACGTAAAAAAAAAAGTTGTGATTTTTATCTGAAAGTGTTGCGCGCCTGTACCACATCCTTATTTTCCGACGCAAGTACCTGAGTTGAAAAGTCCCGGCACACCATCTGGCTTCAGATGAGATGGTAAAAACGTGACGGGTGATGGCGCGCAAAGAAGATTACAGGACTCCGAGAGATCCCCTGGAAGCTCCTTCAGCTTAATCCAGTCTTTTCTTGAGAATTGCACACTATTCCTGCTCTACTACTGCTGCCTCTGAGAGAGAGCATACCCCCCCCCCAAAAAAAACTTTTACTTCCAAGTGGTTTTCCAAGTCCTTGATTTTCCACCGGATATTCCCGGGCGGCAATGAAAGTCCGTGATGACCCCATCCAAGAATGAGGCCCGGGGATTTACACAATTGTTGCTCTCACGGGTTGATCCCACGATAAAATTTTTGGCACATCCGCACCAAGTTGTAGTGTTACAGGGTGGCGCAAAATCCGAAAAAAAAAAAAAAATACTGCAGGTTTTCTTATGGTTTGATGAGGAGTGAACAGGAGTAAACAATTTTTCATCTTGAACCATTGCACCATCCTGTATATAGCGGGTCAACATAGTGTAGGTGCTGGTCTGTGGTACAATCAGTCAACTGTGTGGCTGTATCCCAAGCACGTTCCTGCTTCGTTTAGAAAAGTCCATCAACCACCCCATGCAACGCTCCAGTAGACTTCAAGCAGTTGCTTTCTAGCAAAAATATTTGCCGAGGATCTTATATTCGCGTAAGTTCCCACACATACACGAAATTTTCACCGGATTAATCAAGCACACGCGGCACGAACGTAGTGACACATGCGATGCGACGCAATCTCGCGCGTAGATTCCGTTGTCTGTGTCGCTGTGTTTCGCCATTTCGTGGCGTGAAAAAATAACGTTGAGACTCCGGCTTTTCAACGTCCGCACCTTTTGGAAGCTGTCCACTAGCGGAAGTAATGGACCATGTAGAGCACCCAATAGGACCTAGGGAAACACAGCTTGCAATTGGCGAAAAAGGTGCGCCAACAGACCAATCAATCATTTTCTCCGGGGGGGAACCCAGCCCCACAATTTGTTGGCTCACTTTCATGACACGACCATGCCACGTCATTAGCTCCTGGACGCATTCAGTGTATTTCCATGCGGTGGTTAATGAAGCGAATCTCTTCCCATCCCCCCTCCCACTGCACATACACACATGCTCTCGCACAATTCCGGGGGGGAAAAAACGAGCCGTGAATAAAAAAAAATACCGGAACCGGGTTATGCTGTAAGCCAACACAACAACAAGATTAACGCAGCGCGTTAAATATCTCCATGCACTTGAACAAACCCAAAGCTCCACAGTCCATATTTGGCTTATTGTCATCTTCCGGTTGTGTCAACTCGGCCCTTGTTTACCCACCGACTCGGCCGATAAGCACGGAGCAAAATGCAGATTGTAACTGCCAATAATTGGGACGTCCCATCCTCCCCCCCCCCTCTAACCCAGCCTCCCTTCCAAAAGATTAAATCTCCCACCGGCATAATTCCAAGCCACCATCGCCTTATTAGGGCGCAGGAGAATGTAGCAAAAGCTCCACCAGAATTTACCCTGCAGGTTCCCAAAATTCGCAGGAAAGTTTAGCCCTGTGTATAGACGCGGATAGGCAAGAGATTACACACGTGTCGGATCTGCTGCCACGTGCAAATAACTAAGGATTAATAAAGGCGTCGCCAGACTGACAAGTGATCGAAAGGAATCCGATAATACAAAGCATGTAATTGCAGCAAGCAGATTTAGGTACAGGCCACACACACAAAATCATCAAAAGAGCACTCAACCTACTTCATCATGTAACACGACCTGCATGTACAAAATATTCCTCGATTTACCCTCCCAAAAATTGCGAAAAAGGCTTCCCGATCTATCCCAGGCCGGGAAGTGAAGAGGCGATCGAGTTTCCACCAGAAGAGCAATGGGATGCAATATATCTTGAAGCCCCGCAGCTCATCCAGCGGAAAAATTGAAGGAAACCCTCAGTAATTACAAAAAAAGGAGAAAGACAGAGAAGGAAAAAAAATTTGAGAGAGAGAGAGTGATATGCTTACGTACAAATGGGAGGAAATTCTTCAGCCTATTCGGTCCAGGGCCTTTTGAAATGGCTCATATTTTGCGCCGAAATGGTCACTCGCTGAGTGGAACCCAGCAACTGTGAAATTACCTGCTTGATAACACTTCCCAGTAGGAAAAGAGAATCTAAAGGATAGAAGGTGGGGATATATATATAGAGAGAGGAAGGAGGGAGGGATGAATTTTTCAGGCTCAATGTTCCATCGGATTTCACGCTTTGGAATTACCTTGATTGCGACAAGTCTATGAGTCTTGAAGAATTGATAGCCCCACGTATACGAGACATTATCCTCGCAGTTTGAAGCCTTGTCTAATAGCCATTCAATATGTTAATGGCGCAATTTTCTCCTGGATAATATTCTGGAAGGATTCCATTTTTCAGTTCAAAAAAAAAGGAGTGCGAAAAGACGGGCTTTATACAGACTCTAGAGGCAGAACAGTGAAAAGTTATCGTACATCTCTCGAAAACTAACAAGATAAATGTTGGTAATTCATAACTTTCCTGCTGGGCAAAATGGGTGGGTGGTGGAAGGGAGGTAGAAAGGAGGAAGGTAAACACCTCATTAACCGCGGAATTTGAACTCTCGGGATGTCCAGTGAGTCTACACTCCATTACAGCAGCACCGAGTGCAAACATGCCGCCAGGAAACTACAATTTATTCACACACAAAAAATAAAGGGGGCGGCCAAGCAAACACTGGGAATTTTCGTTTGTTATTGGCGCCATTACGCACTCCGTGGTCGTTTTCCTCTCCAAGCAAACGGTATTACCTCGCAAAAGTACTACAAAAGATGCTCCGAAGCAACTGCAATGCGCCCTTCTTGACATTTTCAGCACGACCATGATATTTCGCACCAAAAAAAAGGACGAGGGGAGGAAAACTGCTCAACTGCAAACGTTACACTTTCAGCACTTTTACTACAATGAAATATCTTACTACTAAACCCCTTATTCTCTCTGTCCACATGTTTGCCCGTGTTGACTCATTGCCTAAGGTAGTAGTTAGCATAGTTTTCACTTTCTCCGTTCAATAATTAGATGGCATATATCGGTCAGAGAGGGTGGGACCCACTTCAATTGAGAGGAGACACTGGTGGGCTTTGTCCGCGCGGTGACTCATCACCAACGTGCATGTAGTACTACTTTCCCCCTAAGCACGGCAGCAGTGTGAAGAGAGCCATCTGGTAGGGGCCTATATGTACAGTACTACTTCCAGGAGGGGGAAGCAATGTTTCCAAAATTTGGCTATTCTTCCACTAATTTGAGCTGAAATGTTAAAACTCAAACTAATCAGATCGCCATAATTATTATGGATATTAAACCCTTATTGGAAATTCCCTATGCTTAATTTGTGCGCCTCTACGAGAGATGAAACAATGCTTCCCCATTCAGCATCAAAAATCTGCTGAAATCTGCGAGAGATCCCAGCGTGGTAATGAACTTGAATCCATAGGCTCAACTCCCAGCAGGCCCGACAATTTTTGCTGGCGGATGATCTAAAGGGCCGCATTAGGAATGAACCGTCGGGGATGGGGATGGNAGAGATTCTCTAGCATTTGCTTATGGAGCTTTGCACTGGGCATCAGCTTTGTTTCCAGCGGTTATCTCGGGCGCAACAGCCATTAGCCGGCCATGCCTGCCACACACGCCCTGACTAACTGCTCCCCTGGGCCTGGCGTTTCAAACCCACAAATCGGTCTCGAGAGGAGAGAGAGAGAGAGAGAGAGAAGAGAGAGACGAGAGATCTGCAAACACACCCTTACTACAACCCTCCCCATACTGCCTAAATACCACACCAAAAAAGAGAGGGGGGGCTAAAAAAAAGTGCAGTAATTAAGAACAAGTCCTGACGTTTTCTAATTAAGGCTAAACTGTCATTTTGCCTTGACCGATGGTTAGTGGTTCTCCATGGAGAGGGGGAGGGGACAAAATTGGATGAGATATGACTTCAGCTTGATCAGTATGCTTGCACATCATTGTGAAGCGCGGTTACAGCATAATTATCTTTTTTTTAAAGAAAAATTGAG
>JYFJ02004474.1:0-31911 GCA_000934665.2 Catajapyx aquilonaris
GTAAATTCTTGTTCTTGATTAGCTTTTGAATAATTGTGGATGATGAGATACATTGGCGCGGGGCCTTTATGGTCGGGTCGCCGTAACTCTGACACAGTAGGGTCAAATAAAAGATAACTAAGGAACGAGCCAAATGAGCCAATGGATTCAGATTGAATCATAGGTTTTGTATAGCACTACAACAGTCATGGTCATCCTGCGCCAGAAAGTTATGTTGTGAAGGCCATACAAATCCTTGCCAGTTCTATGTTCCATTGACGAGGCAGAGAATCGGAAAACTTATACAAACGCATAGTACTGAGGAGATATTTAATTTCCTTATAATTATGGTCAAGTGTGTACGTTCACATTGTTCCATTACATCATGGATAGCATAGAAAGAAAGTACAGTGTGCAACAGATTTCATTATAGCACACTGTAATGATATGACACATAATATTCACAGTAGTGCCAGCTTACGGTCGATACAATCTATAAAATCACATCTAATCACCAGGCATTTCCCACAAATTTGGAAGTATTAGCATCCATGAAATAGCCCAGTCAACCACAATAATTGCACAATTCACCATTGTCGTTTTCAACATGGATGGTGACGAAGTTTCCAGGCTGGACAGGTCATGACACAAACGGAAGCGAGTCACGGTCACATAATATTATTATACCATTTGACGAAGCAGATGATTCACATGATCAAGTCGCGGTACTTGTAATAACAAACCCACACAAAATCTGTAAGCAGTTATATTCAATCCAATCATCCGATAGGACAGACCATAATTGGAAAGTCATATAATCACCGTCTACATCACATCGACAAGGTGTAATCACAGTGTTATTTGTCAAAGAAATGAAACAGGACCACAAATAACATCAATGAACTTATGAACCAACTGAAGAAACGCATATCGTCCCGCTTCGGTAACGATGGTTGCTTTAAAGAATCCCACAAACACAAAAACCATCATTTGTATGACCGATAAGAGGTCGATAGTAACAACAGTGAATCACTAAGGCTACGACGTGCAATGATTTACCCAGAGGAATTGACAGCTTCTTGTGATTCAAATAACGATATTTCCTGGCCGAGATCATCTGATAAACGGGCCAAGTGGCTTCTGAGATAACAAAACACCCAGATGATCGCTAAAACCGGAAAAGACGAAAGCCAAAGAACGACCAAAGCAGAGAACAGATTTGATTGATTCAATGGACGTCTAGTGGTGCCTTAGAAATACGCATGTACACAGATTCATCACTACAGTTACAGTATTTATCTTCGCCAACGACAAGCACATGAGAAAATCCACCCCATGCATGGATGGGTCAATGAACGCATCTGAACCTAAAGTATACGGCGTGAACAAAGCTTTTCCTCAATTGCAGTAACATCCTTTGGAGATTCACTCTGATTACATCACATATGATTACACATTTGATGATATTACCATTATTGTTCATAATGTCACCAAGATATTTAATTTGATGATAATGATGATGATAATTCATTCAACTCACGGCATACTCCCATCAAGAATGGGGTTACCAGCGATGACCAGGTACAATCCACCTGGCCATCTAGTACGACCAGTATAATGCATCATCTGGTGACTGGTCAGGCCACGCAAAGGATGTAATGGGAATGGCAATAAGGACAAGTCTATGCCACGCAAGATACTTGGTACGAAATTGAGAGGTGAGGAAGAGGCTGCATTGGAGCAAGGTCCGCAATGCATTTCAATCATTGAACCACAATGATATTTTACTGCATAATTTTTCCACCAAGAGGACCAAGAGGATACAGTTGGCGCCCCCTCGCACTATGACTGCCCAGGAGTGGTTGAGAGCAAATTCCAACCAAAATATCACGTTTTCTCAGACTCATCTGATGAGAAAATCGAAAGATATAATGATTTACACGAACAGTTAAGTATGATTTTAGCAATACCACCGAAAGAAAAGGTGCTGCACGGACATGGACAGAAGGAATGACTGTCCTAAAAATCGAGGGGGGAAAAAAAGAAAGAGGGGAATCCCTTGGAAATAATTACATGCGCGAATTAGGACACATGCGAAACCTAAATCGCCTCGGGCCGAGTTCCGAATGCACGTGGTTTAAAATAAAGCAGCATGCAACATAATTAGAATTTTTCCTAAGGATAACCATTTTAAAATGTTGGTCTTTTCGTACCTGGAAAATTTCATGATGATACCTACAACACTAATCTTGGAGACGTACATAGCAGCGAGGATGACGCCGGAGTGCTTATATCAATAGTGCAGGCATCATACACTATTATTCACATCCCGGTGACACGATTCTTACTGGAATTACCACCCACGTTACAGGAACACACATGATCATTCCGATCAGCTAGGGACATCCAGGTTATCATCATGTTTTATCATTATTATCGACATGCATGGGAATGACAAGTTTTCACATTACAAATCCTCCAACATGAATACATTGGACATCAGCTCCAGTTAAGCAATTCCTGAAGCGACTGATTTTCAGATAACAAATCCTCAATTGGATCCATCTGGACAGTCGGTTGTTAGTGGGACGGATTCATTCCAATATAAAGATGGAGGAGGAATACAGGTCTCGTCAAGACTAAGTCAACAAAGGCTGAAACATTTTTTTCATAACGTGAATGACACTCAAATGGAGCAGAGTAACATGTTATGAACGATCTGAAAATGATCCTCAACACCATACACTTTGAAGCAAAATATATTACGAGCATGTTACGTATTCAGTTCTATTAGAAAGAAATGGCCTAAATACGATGCATCAAATCGCATAAAGAATACATTAACAGAATCACATATTTGTATTCTAGACATCATTCGATTAGAGTCCAATATATTTATATCAATGGCCAAAAATGCTTTCAATTATGTCGGCATTTGTATTACCAAGGTCAAAGAATATGTACATATCATACATAAATGGTGCTGATGTACTTTTTAATTAATAATATTTATGCCGAATGGCCATTGCGCTGTCTTCCACTCATGTGGGCTGTAGGTGCTATCATTTCTGTTACACTATACTGTACATGTAACGCGTAATTGTGTAGACAGCATTTTAGCTAGTGCATCTACGGGCACTCAAGGTATTTTCGACCTGAAAGTTTCGTTTTACACGGAACGCCGCACTACTTTTAGGACAAAGAGAATTTGTAATGAAGGTGGTAGAAGGTGTCAGGTGACAGGCTAGTGTCTGGGAAAATTCAAAGAGTGTATCCTCACAATTCGGAGATGAAAAGCACCTCTAAAAAATTTGTATGGTACCAGTACAGCATTATTTTTTTGATGCTTTGGAGATAAATTAACTTCAATTACACTTCCAACCTGCATCTCACTCCCAAGCACATCATTGTACAGGCCATCTGCAATGACACTGCTGCAGTCCAGGGCCATTATGTCTTCCTCCAGCGTCCAGCGAACAATATCCCCTACCATTGATATCCTTAGTGAAGTATCAATGCCGAACAAAGGTAGTGTGTCTCTTAGCTCTTCTTTTTGAGTTTTAAGAAATGTCATCGTACGAAAACAGCGCCAAATAATTCAATACTTTTAACTCTGTGCAGTATTCTCATATTAAGTTACTGTATTTATACCGATATAACGTCTTCATCCCAGCTAGTGACAGCGCAATTATTACTTTGATTGCACTGTGGAGAAATGATGGTGCAACCTAGAGAGATCGTATAGCGACTTGAGAGAGGTCACTTGATGGGAGTGTGGAAGAAGCAGTTAGCCTCTTTATTCCTTATTATATATTGAAGCTAGCAGTCTTATGTTCACCACAAATCCTAAAGGAGGGGGCGTTAAGAGATCCCAATTCTCAAGGAGGAGCCATAACGTATTCTCGATTTAGCAGTGAGGCAGTGAGAAGCTGAAGCTGCAGCTCATGGCGCACAGGGACATGATCCTGCAAACGCTGGCGGGGAAGAGGATAACTAGTTGGGTGTTTCGAAGATTTCGTAGCACACATGGCTAAGAAACTCAAGGTTGCCCAACGGCTAGTTATGGTGAAGGTGAAAAACGCCTTGGACTGTTGACGCCAAAGTACGACCTTCACTTCAAGAGGTCACTAGAAAGTGCTAGCCATACCGCCCACTGCTCCTAGCCACTCTTGCAGCATCGTGCTCAATGGAACAAGTAGTCCAACATGCATCATGTTAGCAAACCCACTGTGAGGTTGAGAAGGTTGTGCGTAGCGCTGCCAACAGTCAACTTGTCATAAATAATTAAAAAGGGGTACTTCAAGATGGCGAAATAGCCCATCACCAACGCCACGCAGAGGACACAGACATAACAACATATATCACTATACATGCAAGTTTTAAAATAAATTAATAACAGAAATTCCCACACAAAAGAAGTTACTTGCATGGTTCTGATCCAGTCACATTTTCAGGAAATACGTGACATGCCACATTGTAAATTGCCAAAAGTAAGGTCTTTCGGTTATAAGGGCCGCAATTGTGGGTGATGGGTCCGTAATGATACATTCTCAAGTGTAGTATTGATATTAGAGCAACCCCAACTCCATCCCAGGATCCTCATGATCCGCCAATAAAATCCACTCACACGGGAAGTTAGATGGGATCTCTTCAAGCATAGACATTGGTCACTTACTGTGTACAAGATAATAACGGTGATTAATTCTTTATAGCTGGCATCGAATGCAGTTAGATCCGTTACATCGTTATAAATCAGACTTGAGGTACATGGGAAAATGGCACCACTTATTTGTAGACAAATTTTACTCGTCAAGAAGGCCATTTGGACTTTGAAGATATGGGACGCCTGGATATATGAGATGACACAATACAATGAAAATCCTGGCCTATTAACAGAAATTCCAATCGTCCACCCCTTCCGTGACACACTAAAGCACAACTACCAGAGCTACTTCGCAGATTGTTGACAGGTTGAAATTCTTGACCATTAAAGGTTGTCTACCATCGAAAGGGACAACAGTGCTTGAAGCAGAATGTCTTTCTTCATTTGCAACAATAAGAAACCTCGAGTCGAGCCTTGCACTCATTTCCTTGGCACCTCGGATGGTAATATGCTAGACATCGGTCAAATGGTCACCCTTCCAAAACACTGGGCCTCCAAATGTACAGTCAAGACACTGCCTCGGCTCCCAAGACATAATGTAAAACTGAGCTTCGTTGAAATCACGATCCATAAGTGTATTGTATTTGCAAATAATCTTTGGTTGATGTTTGTGTTCTTTACTTTTGTTCCCAGAGCTGTGCCCCTAAAAGGGGCCCCCCGCCCTAGAATGAGGTAACATAAATAAAAATAAATAAAATAAATAAACATGACGCTTCTCAACCGGCGTTGGCATACATTTCATACACGGCGAGAACAAAAAGAACTTCACAGCATCTCACCTTACAAATGGCACTCATTCAACACTGTAAGAAGAAACATATAACTGGTAAAGGTGAGGATGAAGGAAATGTCATAACAATTGCGATGTACGTCTAACTGACATTTCCATTGCCAGCAGCAGGGTTGCAGATTATCCTGCCTTCTACGAACAGCGTTATGCTTTATAAACCCCAGCAGTGGCATTCGAAACTTGACCACCGCTTAAGCTCCGATATCAACGGACACAATCGAATTAGGCTACCGATTCTGACTCAACTGATGGCCGCTCTCTGCATCCTTGGGACCTACTAATGAACTGATTCAGGAAACAAAATGTCAAATCTCGGAACATGCACATAGTACACATCATGAGTATAATTTGCAAATAATTAGCATGCAAGTACCGCAAATAATAATGAGCATTTTACAGCTCCAACTAATTGCTGGACATTTAAGGAGCGTAATGGAGCGTTGGCACGAACTCGACAACTACAGACTCGCACAGAATACGCTGCTATTGTAGATGAAGGAACCACAGCCTAATGCCAGTAAAGCCAACTGCTGACGGTGATGCTAGTATCTGAAAGTTACAACTATGACAATGACTTTTCTTCGTACATTCAGCTAGCTGGAAATATTTCATGCTCCTCAAGAAGAATACGATCGTGATGATGAGTCTGCTTCAAGCAACATGGCACAAGCTACGAACACGAGTTCTGTGGCCCGGGGAAGTAAGAAAAAGCAATCAGCGGTTAGACATGACTATAGGACAGCTGGGTAATGTGTAATTTAGCTGTGTTATGGAGAAATACGTAGATATCGGACACCAGATATAGCCGAGAATGCGCCTCTGGAAATCCACAAAGAAACTAATTTATAGACATAGACACATTCTAGTTTTAAACTAAATTCTATAATGATAATTTACACCAACAAAAATCCCCACACAAAAAATGTTGCATGCATGGTTCTGATCCAGTTACATTTTCAGGAAATGCGTGATATACCACATTGTAAATTGCCAAAAGTGAGCTCTTTCGGTTAAAAAGGCGGGTAAATTGTGGCGAGCGTCGAGTTGACGGTGGTGAATCCGTAATGATACATTCTCAATTATAGTATTGATATTAGAGCAAGCCCAACTCCACAGGATCCACCAATAAAATCCACTCACACTCGAAGTTAGACGGGATCTCTTCACACGTAGACATAAGACATTGGTCACTTCCTGTGAACAAGATAATAACGGTGATGTATGGTTAATGGCAACAACACTGTAACTTGTACTAATGCTTTGTAGCTGGCTTCGAATCATTTAGATATGTTACATGTACGCCTTCAGATATATTATGGAGGGACTTGGGGAGCACGCCCTACGCCAGTTCCAACCATATAATATTCTACGACGCATTGGCAAATAAACAAAAAGATCAATCAACGCCCTCAGGTAGTATTAACAAATGTGTGCATATCGTTCTGAGTAATCCTAGCGACCAATCTGTCGCTGTCAACTAAACCGTGGCTTTTGTTTATGAAACCAGAATAAGAACAAGTCAAAAATCATCTAACCCTCAATAAATCAGAGGCATGAGAAGAAAAGCACTAATCGTGTATGAAAACTGTCATATTACTTCTTAGGCCCGGTCGAGGTGCCCCATTTCTATATTCCTCTGCAAGCTAAAGGTTCATCGCGTACCGTATATTGTGTGTGCTTCAGATCCAGTATCGGGAGGACTCCATACAACGTATAGGGACCTACGTAACAATAAATATACTCAAGTGCCAGTGTTTCAGTGATAAAATCAGTCAATTATCAATAAGCTAATAATTCTGAACATGGATATGACTATTAAAAATTATAATCGGTTCAAGTTTCAATGAAACGTACAATTTTCTTAAGAGATAAATTTTTCAGGACTGGTCTTTTCGTACCAACGAAGGTTTTGGGATTTGAGTTATTTCCCAGAATGTTCCGACGACTTCCGATATTGTGAACCAACCCCAACCAACATGCCCCCGCCATTATAGTCGAGAAAAGTGAAACATAATGTAGGTTGAGACCGCAAAAGCTGCGGCTTGTGTCCCCGACACAACCTAATGTAATTTTTTTAAAGAGCTTTGAGTTCGTCTTGTATAGTGATTCTTAGTTTTTACACCTAGTGAACGTGTAAGTCAGAATAGTGCAGATAACTGATTGCTATCGCTGCAATCAAATGATAGAGACAATACAACGTCAAAGGCTAAATATCACGTAGACCCCAACCAGTGATCACCCACAGGCAAGTGAAGAGGGTGGACATCGCTGGTCCAAACGATGACGAATTGCACTGGATGACGCAGGAGTGTTTATATCAATAGTGCAGGCATCGCATATTATTATCCACACCCCGGCGACATGTTTCTTACTGGCATTACCACCCACGCTACAAGAACAACCATAAGTCATGAAGATCAGCTAGGGACATCCAGGTGATGATCATGTTGTATCATTATTATCGACATGCATAGGAATGGCAAGTTTTCACATTACAAGTTCTTCAACATGACATTCAGCATGTCCAGCCTACCTCAAGAAGTGAGAAGGAAGACACTCACGGTGTCCCCTATAAGAAGAGTACAAGTCCCATAGCAACACAGGCTCAGCCAACAGACAAATTCAGTAAGGTACCGCACAAAGAAGAATCATGCAGACTACGACGTGCAATGATTCACTCACAGTTTCTTGTGTTTCAAATAAACAGATTGCACAACTGTTGCTGGCCACCAGAACAGGGGTGATGTATGGACTACCTGGACAGCCGTGTTGAGGTCGAAGCACATTCCGTAGAAGCCTTTCGTTATAGTTAGATTACCGTACATGTGCAATATTATTAAAATCATATCAGAAATGGTACTCTGGGGAAAGGATTATCCTGTAATCATCACTTACTTTAGCATTAGACATTTTGAATCCCACACGTAAATTATTAGTATCATCATTATAATGTATCCATAACACCATTAGGGTGAATTCGAAGGACGTTGTGTCTGTGTTTCCCTCCACGTCCACCTTGCTCTCCCTCCGCACTGCGCAGACCTCTTCTCCCTTTCTGCATCCGTCCCTCCCCCGTGACCAGATGACCCCTCTGTCCCATCAGGAACAGAATACATTGAGAAAGACTGATCAACGGCCAGCCACCATCATTGGTTGCCGACATCGACAGTTGTCTCTGGAGAAGCGAACAGGTAAGATTAAATTAAATAAATACTGCATAATACCAGGAGCGATAATACACGTATTGCGACTATTTCATATAACAATATTGACATTGACGAATGAAAATGAGGAAGCATCAGAGCTCCAACAATGTTTGGATGGAAAACTGGTGATACAGTATTTCATTTGACATTTGCTTAGCATTTTTTTCAACAATACTCAGCACCATCATGAACCGGACGAATACGAGACGTACTTATGCCTAACTATGCATAACTAATGTGATCTTACCTACTCTCAGATCATGCTATGGAAATTGTTTTTTTTGTTTGACACAGCAGATGTCTCTCTCAAAAGTGGGGGAAGGAGGAGAGGGAATGGGTCAGATTTTTTCGAAAATTAGGCAACTATACTATGAACCCAAACATAAGCTGAGGAGGGTTGCTGCCCTTGCTGTTATCATAATCTATAATCCCCTGTGGTATGTCCCACAGCATGTTCAGAAAAGTCTAGTTTAGTCCTATTTATTCCTCATTACGGACTAAACAAGTTTCCTGACTCGACGTCACACCTCTGCTGACTTAATTGTGAGAAATTGACATATCGCTCAAAAATATGGCAAAAATATAGCCGACCGATAGTGGCCTGAAAGTTGTTATAACTTATGCATATTGTATAGTCTGGTCACTATCTGCTGCGTGCCACGAGTACGTGTAAATGCCTACTCATACCATTTAGTTCTTCTGGAAGGAAATGGCCGTGGCTTTCTTTCTGTAACCTATTTTTGTCCATACCTACTCATCCCCCACCAAGGCCAAATGAGCAGCTTCATGAGTGAAAAATACTGCGACAAAATAGATGTTATTGAAAGAGGAAAAAGCTCCGCATTTCTGAACTCAGGCTATCAAAAATCATAGAAACACATAACACTATGCAGAAAAAAACCAGTATTATTTCGCAGACCTACGTAATCACATTAGAGGGATTCACAATACCATTGGCATATACAAGGTCAGCTATTTTTCGCAATTCCCACAAAAACGTCTACAGAGAGCAAGAACACAGCAATAAAACCCTACAAATTACTGCCCATGTAACAAGGTAACAGCAAATAATTGGGACTCTGTAAACTTTCATAAAGCAGGGCAGCAATAAATGACCACAATTTAGGCTGCAAGTTTCTTGTAATTTGGCATTTTGAGAGGACGAAAGTACAGCACTGTAGTTTCATTTGACCAGAGAAATCAGCAACACATTCACCACTGTTTCACCTGAAAACTAATTGCTGTGGCCTTAGTTATTGAAGCACAATATTGGTACCTTTCGACGTTCCTTTGGTTGGTAGATCACGTGACCCCATTGGCCTAGGACAACCGCACAAGTAAAAAATGTTCACACCTGGCCGTGGCAATCTTCTCGTTTATGCGAACAGGAGCCAAAAGAACTGAGGCCTACCTAGATACTAGCAGGGACAATGGGGATGACGTTCCCGGACGTACGTGTAGTTCCGTACATATTTGACAAAATTCTGGTGACGTGCTTGCAAGGAATATGACGGTCAGAAACGACGACATCATAGGCCGTGCTGCAAAGACCACGCCTAGAGGAAGACGTCACGTTGCAACTTCCTTATTGCATCGCCTCCTGCAAATGACAAACATGACGTATATTGTAAATCATCCGGCCAGGACTGCAGAGGAGAATTAATTTCTCGAAGAACTGTTCGTAAATCTGTCTTCAGAGGAGGACATCACAGCACCCGCATCTTGTAATTGTTGCAATCATTACCGCACGTGCGTCAGGGCAAATTGGAGCTGGCGTCACATTATCATATATGCCTCAGACAATTCAAATTGACAAAAATCGACAAAATGCACAAAAATGTCAAAGTTCACAAAAATATACAGTGTAAATCCAAGGCAACAGCCAGCAGTCCATTAGGTCGATGAGGACCTTCTACCCATACTCAATACCCATTACGACTCCAATCCTGATAACCAATGAGAATAACAAGTTCTACTATGACTTCTTCAATAATATAAGCAGCATTTTGGAAAATTTTCATCAGTCTTCTTTTGCTATGAAAGGAACAGTAGCTGAAAATAGAGCAGCATATATGGAATTGGAAAGTTCGATACAGAGCTTATCAGCTGCTTGAACGTGGACAACTCGTCAACCAAAGACATCTAAGAACCTAAAAAAATGAGATCATATCGCGACTTGAGAGAGGTCACTGGAAGTGTGGAAGGAGCAGTTAGCCTCTATATTCCGTATCTAATAATGAAGCTAGCCAAGTTGTATGTTCACAAAATAAAAGAGGAGGGGAGCCATGAGATCCACGTTCTCAAGGATGCGCCATATCTCCTGAAAGCCGGAATATAGTCTCTATTTAGCAATTTGACAAAGTACAACCTGTGGATTGCATATTTCTATCAAGATGGTGAAGAAGTGCGAAGAACTACTTCAAGGCATGACACATGTGACCAAGAAGTGACCAATATTACGCCTGCCTGTAAAATTCCGTGAATCTCAGAACGACGATAAAAAGGGCAAAAGGAGCACAGAGACGAGGACCAAAGGAAAATGTCACCCATGAGACAACCTTGGAAATATAGCTGATAAAGCGACAATACCCTAGGTTTAATACTACAATATGTTCGTAACGCCATATTTAATTTCCACGGACTCATTCTTTTATTTTTTTTAAACAAGATACTGGGTCTGCCTTATCTCAGATGATTCCCCCGAGTTTTGACTGAATGCAGCTACGGATATGTCCAGACATAACGAGCACAGCAGTACCATGCATCATGGTGCCCCTTTTCTAGATAGTTTCCTCTGCAAGAGCAAGATTCAGCGCATATATATTTTGCGTGCTTCAGTCTAAGCAGCCACAAGACGTAGTGGCGAGACTGGTGACTTACAACACATAGGAACCTAAATAACATACACTCAGGTTCCAATGTTACAGTGATAAAATCAGTCAATTTTCAATAAGGTTATGATCATGTCTTATCAATATTATCGACATGCATAGGAAGTCAGCAAAGGCAGATGCTGAAACATTTGACCATACGTATCCGACACTCAAATAGAGCACAGTAACATGTTATGGACGATATGAAAATGATACTCAACACCTTACACTTTGAAGCAAAATTACGACCAAGTTATGTATTCCTGTTGTATTAGAAACAAAGGGCCTAAAGATGATGCATCAATTCGCATAAAAAATGGAAACTCGTTAACACAATGACTCATTAACACAATGACAATTTGTATTCTAGACATCATTCGATTAGAGTACAATACATTTATATCAATGGCCAAAAATGCTTTCAATTATGTTGGCATTTGTATGACCAAGACCAAATATATGTGCATATCATATAGTACGAAAGTTGCGTTTGTAGATGTACTTTTAAATTAATTATATTTAAGCCGAATGACCATTGCGCTGTATTCCACTCAATGTGTGCTGTAGGTGCTATCATTTCGGTTGACGATTTTGGAGTGGACTGTCCATCGTCTATTATATTTGGGAAAAACCCATGTTGACAACAGTCGTTATCAGGTTTCATTAAATTGGCCCGATACTTGTTATGCCACAGTAGTGTACCGTGGGTATTAAAATTTTCCAATAGGCCAAATTTGCCTATCGGGGTTGGCCACTCCGGTTAGCAGATAAAGACGATTTGTGCGTCCCGAGATGCATCGCTCCTACCCGCATAAAAAGGACCTGTTTACCTCTCCGGACATCATTTGTTGATCACTCTCTGACTAATCAACATCTCTATTCATCTTCTAGTTTTGAGGTTTTGCCTGTTGTAATTAGTTGTTATCCAAGATGGCGTCATCATCCACTTCTGGAGAAGCACCTTTTCTGTTGACAGCCACCACTGTCCACCTGACCATCGCTGGAGTGCCTTGGCCTGCCCTGATTGATAGCGGAGCAGTCTCGTCAGCAGTCACCCGACATGTTTGGGACTCCATCCCCATCAACGACCGACCGCCTCTATTGCCAGTGATGGGTACGACCCTCCGTACAGCTGACCATCACTGCATCTACCCAATTGGACGGGCGGACCTCACCGTCACTCTGGGAGGAGTCACCTTTACGAAGTCGTTCCTGATTGTTCCCGTTTGGTTTGGTTTATTTGGAAGAAGCCAAAGCAACTGTGGCTATCTGGCTGTAAGAAGAAGCAAAGGTGGGACAGATGGAGAGAGAAACGAAGAGGAAAAAGAAGAGAGGAAAGACTGGTATCTCTCTTAGTCTGTCTCCTACCCCCAAAGACGGCTTGGGTGGCCCTACCAGTAGACGAAGCTACCGCCGGCATAGCTCTTGGGGTCATGGGAGAAAGGCAAACCCCACCACCACGATAAGGTGGAGATACCCTCGGGGGGATTGTTCCTGACTCAGTGCTACCAGTCGTCATTGCAGTCGACACTCTTGCCATGCTCAGGGCCCATTTGGACTACCACACCCAACTCCTGTATGGTACCGTCGGGGAAGCCAACCCTGATCATCCAGGCGTCAACTCGATCCAGGTCCCTTTTCGACTCCTCAATCACCTCGGTGATGACTCGGATGAAGCCAGCGATGAGACCATTTAACTACCCTTGTGGACGCCAGAAGATGTGAACTATGACCATGACCTGTGAGAGTGCATCCTACCAAGATGTCCCTAAACCAGTTGACAGTTTTGGTTTTGCTGGTGTTTCAGTTAACGTTGTGGGGATTGTTTTCTTTCTTTTCCCAAAGTGGTTTACTGGCCGTCAGTGGACATAACCGGGCCAGTATCCCCTCTTTTTTTGTTCACCCCCCTTCTTGACCAGCGTTTGTACATACCTTATGTTTTTTTCTTATTTGACTTGTCCATCGTGAGCGTGGGGGTGTGTGACCTTGCCAGTTTTGATGTCATCATAGTACAACAAAATCGATTCTGTATTGCAATGTCATGAATTTCCCAGCATGCAGTGGGGCTTCTCCCCACTATAAAAGGCAGACACAATTGTAACTCGAGGCCAGTTGGTCCTCCACTATGGGACCACTGGTCACCCCCATTCCCACCCTCCATCATCCTGTATACCCCTACTCTCATTGTGAACAACCGCATTAAAGAGGCTGAAAGCAGAACCCAAACTCTATTATGTGCGTATACCCTTCGTCACCCATCATGACGACCGTCCTGATGTTTTCTTGTCGTTGCGTTACCATACGACTTGATCATCATTGGTCATATACGTGCTACGTCACATAAACGTGGCGTCGGCCGTGGGTTACGTCACATAAAAGACACAATAGACGATGGACAGTCCACTCCAAAATCGTCAACTGGACGGTCTCAAATTTATATGCCAAAGTCCTTCATTTAACCACCTCGCAATTTTCATGCAGAGGGGGGATTTGAGTTGCACCGTCATCACTCACGCCCCATACGTCAGAAGGAAAAACTCTTGTGGCGCATTTCACGTAATAAATACAAATGCGTGATCACTGTGTGGGGTGTCCAGGCTGCCACAGCAGAATTTTGCTGACTCCTGACACTGCACATACACTTCGCGTATGGTACTACACACAAACACCGACCCATAAGGTGTAAGTGCGGAACATAAGTTCGTATCAGTCCACACGTAACAATAGTGGATTCTCGTACATGGGCTGCTCGTAGTCGTAACTGGGCTGCTCGTAGTCGTAACTGGGCTGCTCGTATCCGTAACTGGGCTGCTCATACTTCTGCTCGTAACAATAGGAGAGCTTCTCGTGCTTAGGCTGTCCATAACCATAGTGCTTGGGCACGCACGTGAGAAGGTAGAATAGGGAAAAGGATAAAATGGGGAACACATCGACAAGGCAATTTCAGCCGGTCGAAAGACTGCATGTACTCAAAAGGGATTTTGCGTAAGTTAGCATAAGAGTACTCACACTCACGAGGATATATACCTCTGTTAAGGTGACTTTACGTACGGGGATAGTACGCGGTCGATAAAGGGCCATAACATGTCCGTCTACGTAGCCCAAAGTGTTGACTTGTAGTACGGTGGTACTTAGTCCAACAACTGGTCAACTGAAGCAAGTATAGGGGTGCTTGTATACATCAGTGACAAATAGGAAATAGGACATAACGAGACTCTCGGCTCGCAACAAAGTGAATAAAAGTGTCACCCGGGATCCAACAATATGCCGGTTCCCATACAGTGAACAACCAGAGGGGGAGAAAGATCCCACTTCTGACACCACTTTTATGTGACGTAACCCACGGCCGACGCCACGTTTATGTGACGTGGCACACGTATATGACCAATGATGATCAAGTCGTATGGTAATGCAACGACAAGAGAACACCAGGACGATCATCATGATGGGTGACGAAGGGTATACGCACATAATAGAGTTTGGGTTCTGCTTTCAGCCTCTTTAATGCGGTTGTTCACAATGAGAGTAGGGGTATACAGGATGATGGAGGGTGGGAATGGGGGTGACCAGTGGTCCCATAGTGGAGGACCAACTGGCCTCGAGTTACAATTGTGTCTGCCTTTTATAGTGGGGAGAAGCCCCACTGCATGCTGGGAAATTCATGACATTGCAATACAGAATCGATTTTGTTGTACTATGATGACATCAAAACTGGCAAGGTCACAATACTATACTGTATATGTAACGAGTAAATGTTGTGGACATGATTTTATCGAGTGCATCTACAGGCACATTCACAAAGGTATTTTCGACCTGAAAGTTTCGTTTTAAACGGAACGCCGCACTAGTTTTGGGATAAATCGATGTGACAGAAGGTGCCAGGTGACAGGCTACTGTCTGGGAAAAACTCAAACATCACCACTCAGATTGGGAGTGTGGAAGGGGCCGATAGCCTCCTTATTCCTTATTAAAGTTATGGAATACATCCCACGAAAGAATGATTCTGCCCTTGGTGATGAGGTGTAGTCACCATACTGAATACACCATCCTCGTTGTCATAAGTAAAGCACAAGAGGAAACTCTATAGCAGATGGTGACGAGCGGAATTAAAGCAACAACAGTAGAAGGAAATGTTCCCTATAAACACTATGGAGAAGGCACTTGTTGAGGTGCGATCACTGTACGCCTGGGTTGAATTCATTTGACAGACGCACCCTGGACATGCCCGAACCTATAACTGTACTTGGCATGGAGCCACAATTAATCACATTTCAAGATGCTTTTCGTCAACATGTAATACAATTTCCCCTGCCAGATGTGCTAAGATCCAATACAATATCAATCATTTCCTGGCAAACCAGGTCATGGAATTAAAACACCGACATTCAGATTATTAACAATACATACCATAAGGTATGTGATGTGCCCTCCTCATCATTCCAGCAACACATGTAATAAAGGCTAGCTAATGGTACGAATATTTCAAAAGAAAATATTATTCTTCCGACAATGTTATGACAGATAACATTTAATTTCTTGGGACATCAGTAACATCCAATGGATCTCAAAGCAAAACAGTGGGGAACAGTTTCCCAGGATAAATCTCAGAAGTCAAATGCTACTTCTGCCATCAGTGCCATGCAGGAACAGACTCGATATGCTAACAAAAACAAACAAAAAAAATCCGCAATTCACTTCAGAATTATCATCAGCGATTGCAGAAGCCTAAAGAGCATTATAATTATGTCATGCACAACTCGAGGTGAATTCTTCAGGACTGTAATTGCTCTTGGCAGGGAGGGGTACTCACATGTGGAGAAGCTAGACGATCAATCAGGCAGTAACGTAGTGTTTCCATTCGACAATCACCTTCTTGTAACCCACATAGGGGGGATCTGCTTGAAATACAAATAACTGCATATTGAGACATACTATTGAAATTGATTTTAGTTAAAATAAAGTATGGCACTGGCTTATGAGGTAACGGATGCAGGGGCGCTTGGCTGCGTCATCCACAATACTATGACACGTCAGAGGAATGAGCTATAACATTGACACAAGTCCCCTTGCAACAATATGTAACTAAATAATGGTTACCAAATGCCAACGGGTAGGTTGGGAATGATTAACCACATCTTCTCAAATATTCCCATATTTCTTTTAATTCGTATATAAATTCGTATATAAAGAAAAGAAGAAAGAAAGAAAGACATGAGAAAATTTCGTGAGAATGCAAGTATTATGGGACATGAATAAAACTGGCTGTATTATGATTGGTTAAAATAATGGCTCATTTATATAATTCCTGGAGATTGCTTTACTATTGAACAAGATACAACAAACATATTTTATGTCAGTTCGGTGCTACTGTAAGAATAAAGGCACCTGGTACACCTGGTAACGCATTTGAGGCAAATTATATACTGTTTAACAGACTACAACCGGCATAGTACAGAGTAATACCACATTTTCTGAACCCTTTTGCGTCAGTGGCAACCAACGACTGTTGAAATGCACAATCTTCAACAACTATTCAAAGTAGGACGAGAAGGCGAAGCATCAGGACATAGATTCAAGTAATACTGTGAAAAACTCGTTGAAAAAAGTCATTCTGAAGGTTAAATGTGCCGTGAGCATTAAGGGGCACTTTAAAGTATTAAATTATTCTTGGATTCATTAGAACATACAATCTTAATATGTGTAAAGTTGCATTTAAAAGCTGTAGAAACCTTGGTAAATTATCTTGCTATCATCATCTACTTCTGAAAGCGAGGGAAATTTCAGAGATTTTACGATTGCGACAAAATACGTTATCATGCTGCAATAGATGTCAACTCATCAGAACCATTCACATTTGGATCAGCTCCCGGTCAGTCAGACACTGATAAGTGCCCTAGATATTATCCCGGCCAGTAATCACTGCTGGGGGTTGCTGCAATATCTTCATGTATTTAACTCTTGTAAAGCACCAATCTCGCCAATGCAATGGTCAGATGTGATGAGTGACAGTGATACTTAACAGAGAAAAGATGCGCAAATATTGAGAATGATAACTTCATTCTTCATGACACTTCTGTAAATGTGATTGTCAATCCACATGATGATGAAGAGCACTAAGGTCTTATCCATACATTACTGACCCAAATTCAGAAAGCACATGGCGCTTCTCAAACGGCGATGCCATTCACTGCAGAAACGGTGAGAACAACATCGGTACCACATGTCACCTTACAACGGGCACTCATCCAACACTGTAAGAAGAAATATGTAACTAATAGAGACGAGGATCTCTTGCTAACCATGCGCAACGGACATTTCCAATCCCAGCAGCAGGGTTGCAGAGAATCCTGCCTTCTACGAACAGTTTCATACTTTATAAACCCCAGAAGCGTCTCAGAAAATTTATCATGCACAACCTTTGGACCTTGCTAAGTAGTACAGTAAGTAGTACAGTGCTAAGGCTAAGTAGTACATATACTGATGTACTTTTGCATCCAACATGTGAGAATTCTTGGGTTCTATACTTGACCATGTTAAATTTCAAAACAATCTTAAAGGACGACCAACAAATCAAGCTCATTCAAAAACGAGATGTCCAATTGAATGCGATTTCGGACATGTGAGCCACATCACCCTGGGATTATCAAATAGGGGGAGAAGTTAGGAAAGGCCTACCATAAGTAAACTGGTTATTCCAAACACTCAACATCACAACTCAGTTGTTTCCTATGCGTCGCTTTGCCTCTCGAAAGATCGCCACCGACGGACGATAGGTGCACTATCCACAATTGGCAAGGACCACATAAATCAATGGTGTTGAAAGTAGTGTGATTTATCAATTTTATGCGTTTACACCCCCCTGATAATGGTGTTGCAACGTACCTACTTTTTCTTGGCTTAAATCAGACCATTATCCCAAGACGTAGAACACTAAAGTCACATGAAATAAATATAATGAGGCCTTGTCAATTCTCAGCATGAAATCAGACATTTACACATTTTTCATGGGTTGAAGGAAACAAATCCTAGGACCTAGAATCGTAGATGATGGAAAGATTGAAAGACACCTACGTACTTTCATATCACCAGTAGAAGCCCTCTCCTTGATTGTGGTTGTGATTTAACCAATAATAAATATCAACTGACAAGAAAATCATCTCAGGAAAACAATCACGAACGGTACCCTCTCTACAAAGAAGTTATGACACCCAAGGAGTAAAGCTATCCCCAACGTACAAAATGTTCAGAAGACAATATATTGTGACCTGTCAATGCAAGAAATGTTGAATAGATTTTTCAAGTGTCCTCTCCGCCGCCAATAACACAATCACTTTCCACTGAAAACTGAGCTATGATGGCAATTTCGAGCATTCCATACACAAATCAGGTATTGACAGAACCTATTCCGTTCATGTGGCGAGCGAGACAAAGCCTCATGCAATGCCTGTGATTGATTACAGCCTGTTGTGATTGTTCTATTTGTTGTAACATCAAGTAATAGAGCATTCCGATACCAGTCAAATATAAACATATTACTCATGCATTTGCTAATGTTGGGAATTGAACACATTTTTTATAATTTCAGGAGTACTTATTTACTGCTGTAGGTTTTAAAAAGATGTCATAAAAGTTCCTTACTGTATGTCAAGCCAAGTAGTGATACGACTTCAATAGATAGCGAGTCACAAACAGCCCTATCCTTATATATCACCACTGTGATGTTGTTACAACTTTCGTCTACTCAGGCTTGTGTTCCTTATTATCTGGGGAAATAAGAGAGACAGTGAAACCAGAATAATCGTCAAATAACTATACCGACGGAAGTAATCAGTCTCTTTCCTTGACTGGCCTATTTTCATCCCTTTTCTTTCTCGATCGTACAGCCTGTACCACTGACCCATTCAAAAAAATATGCCTGATTTGCATAAGTTGTAGAGACCGGTGTTTTTAGTGTTGGTTCTGTCGTCCTGCGCCTTGTGTATAACCATGTTTAGGTAGTGACCTCTCCAGCACACATCTGACGTTGTCATGTATCACTTGCACTTGGAATTACACTGAAACAGGCAGAGGTTTGGTTTATTAAAGAAGCCAAAGGAACTATGGCTTGCACAGATGGGCAATTTGGCAGTCACAGATGACACACGCCTCCAAGCCCATTTGCTGGACCAACATAACCGCAAGTTAAAGCAAATACTGGTGCAATTATGGAACCATGTCGCCAGGAAAATATATGCTTAAGCGAAGCTCATTGAAATATAGTCACTCCATACGAGCAGCGGAGAAATCGAGGTCAAGGCTTATGTAGCTCACTGACCCGGCCTGAATTTTACACCAGTTTTCAAGTATCCTTTCATAAGGAGATTAGGAGGTAATTTGGCCTTCTGACAATCTGACGTTTCCTATAATGTAGATAAAATAACCGCATTTTGTTTGCTTGCAAGAGTACTTGATGAACTGCTGTTTAATACAAAATCTTTGGGTCTGGTTCAGTGAACCTAACATGGAAAGGTACTGGACCCGACACAGCACTTAAATTAAGGCCACCAGTAGACAATAACGGATCATTTCGGTCAACTTTCCTTTACACTTGGACCTACAAAAAAACCGCACAAAACTGGATGATTTCATTTTGGGTGCTCAAAATGCAGAAAACTGTCCCCGGACAGGAAGGCCAGCGTTCTAAGACAACCTGCGACTTTGACCCCTGGAAGTCGTTAAGTGCCTGAAGTATGACACCAAGTTGAAGAAAACAAAACCCCAAAACTTCCTAGTAGAGGTAGGCCTAGTACATGCATTGATAGATATAAAGACTACTTGCACATCACCAGTATAAGCCATTCTCCTTGATTATGGCTTGTGATTTAACAAAGATTAAATATCAAATGACACGAAAATCACCTCATGAAAACAATCACGAACTCTACCTCCGTACAACAAATTTATGACAGCCAAGTAGTAAAGTTACTCTCAAGGTAAGGAGATATTTAGAAGCACTGTCGAATCACACCACTGAATGTATTTTTCAAGTGTCCTCTCTCCGCCTGGCAATTATATCATCACCTTCGCCTTGCACTGTACATTGAGCTATGAATTCAAATTAATATCATCCATAGACAAATCAGGCATGGATGAAAAATCCTTAGAGATAAAAACTTCGTCACCACTGAGCGCATCTCCCTCCGTTTGTTTAATAGTTTCAATGGTTCTGTCCACTGGAATAAATATCCGTCCTTTTTCATACCTGCGAGTTTACAAGCAAAGCGTGACCAAGGAATACACCATGAGACAAATTAACAACGAGCAGCTATTGCAAAACTGTAAGTGACGTATCATGAATGAGGTGTTGCATTTCTAATGCCAATATATCACTAACCTGTTGCTGCACTTTCCCCCTCCAACCCGTAATAGTCATTGTAATAAAAAGTCGCAAATAGCATTTCTTGACACTGTCCACACACAGCAGGTGACACAAAATAATTGGGGCTACTCCAATTGCTACGAAATGTGCAGTTGAAAAGCCTGGTTAGATTATTTGTAATAATGGCGACGACGGACCTGGAGAGTCAGTCGAAAGTGACAAAATTCACAAAAATATAGTGTAAATCCAAGGCAACAGCCAGCAGTCCATTAGGTCGATGAAGATCAACTACCCATACTCAATACCCATTACACCTCCAATAATGACAACCAATAAGATTTTGCTATGAAAGGGACAGTAGTAGCATATATGGAAGAGGAAAGTTCGATGCAGAGCTTATCAGCTGCTTGAATGTGGATAATCGTCAACCAAAATATTTGAGCCAAAGAACTGAGAATCTGCAGCTACATCAATTACTTAAAAGCTAGATGCAAACATGGTCACAAGTGTCTTTGGAAGATTCACGAGCTTGTTAAACAATGGGAGTTGACTTCAATAAATCACTGGCAGCGACATGGTATCATTCCGTAACACAAACATTCCCATCTATTATTACCGTAACTTTGTGACTAATATAATTATGGCAAATACTTCTGTTCAATGACAAGATGTAGCCCTTTTCAACAGAAGTTCTACTCCTGCAAAGGCCAGAAGAATCGAAGACAACGACAATACAAACTACTATTATCAATCACCACCTTATTAGTACAGGAATAACGTAATGTCTAAACACCGTCACTAACATGGCTGTAGCTGCGGCTGTGATAGTAATGGCTGGATATTTTTGGGCTCTTTGTTGTTTCTACCTTTAGAAACACTTTGCGGGCTCATCTATTAATAACATGCACAAGTATGTAACTTTAACTGAGACTACAAAGTCCATATAAGCCATGTAGAACTGTCAGTTTGGCATTAGTACTCTATATGTTTTGAAGAAAATGTGCATAGTTGAACATGGCAACATGAGAGTAGTTTATGACTTTCCAGTCGCATACTAGGCGGTCTTTGATTGCGTGGATTGGATCACAGTTAGTGACACAAAGTGCGCTGGTGTGAAAGGGAGTCATTGAAGACCAGAGAGAGGCTAACTGGATGCCCCAATCCATGACAATATGTGCCCAAGAGACAAGGACGCGTTGAAGAGATCACCACTACACAGTTGCAAAAACAAAAACATGAAAGGGAAAGATTCCTTATTTTTAAGCACTCCCATCAAAGACATAATACATAAATATGAATGCTCCAATTCTTCTGTTGAAACCTATATCCGAGTAAGCATACTGAGTTTTGATTGACAACACCAAGACTACTGTCAACTGACACATCCCAGCACTGCAAATAACATATCTAAACAAATATCAACCCAACATACTTTTCACAGCAACTCAAGTGCAATCATTTGTTCACACAAGTCTTCCACTATTGCCTTGCGACAGAAGACATGCCGCCACCTCAATTGCAACATCCGCCTGGAGTGTCAAAATATTAAGGCCAGATGCAACTACTTGCATAGTGTAAACATCCAAATTTACACATACTTGCTGTGACGCTAAGAAACCGCGTTGTTCTCAAGTCTAAGAGTGTACTGCTGTGCATTAAGCGTTTCAGCATAACAATATGTTCTTACCCTTGGTTGAATTAGTGTAAGCATAACATAGGCTCTTTTCCCACAATTTCAAATCCACTTGTGGAAAATCCTTATGCTCTAGACAGAAACATCCTGAGGCCCGTTAATCCAACGACACAGGAATCCTACACCTGAAGATATCTAGAGAGATTCCGCCATATCTACAATGTGAGGTTTGCCCTCCAAAAGGTGCGTACTCTGAATTCACCCAAGAAGAGGAAAAAGCGCTCTGCCAAAGTGAACCCAAATGACCAGCCTGTGGAATGCAAAACAATCCAGTGAAGGAGGAGTCAGAGAGATATTTTTCTCAGGCAGCATTGAAGATTGCATTTGTTGAGTTTTTGCAATAAACCTCACTCGTGCTGTTATAGGAAGTTGACGAAGAAAAAAAAAAAGCTACAACACACAGTCAACGGAGTGATTTGGATCAAGATTTCATTTTCCAGGGCCCCAATGTGAATTTGAGTTGAAGACCTGCAGGGAACAATGTGACAAACACCACATGCCATACGACATCACAATACAAGTTGCGCCGTTGGGTTGTGGTGGAGGACCTTAGTGTGCAGACTCCCAGGATGTTACATGTTTGTGCTGATCCATCATCACAGGTATCAGAAGCATCCCAAGTCACCAAAATATCATGAATATTGAGACATAGCAACATTCGTCTAGACAAAAATGGCAGCTTAACTGAGCCTAAGTTATTTTAAAGCCTTTTTCAAAGAGAAAGCTACTCTCATTGGACCAACAATAGCCTATATGTCGTAGCTCCATAAATATGAAATGTCGACTAAAATTGGAGACATGCCGTAGTGAAGAATTACAGCATGTGTCCTGAAATATTGGCTGGGCCAGCCCCGCAACACTCCGACCCCATTCGTATGTCACAGACAGATGGTCCAAAATTTCGTTCACAGCTGCCCCGGTCATCAGATCCACCATGGCAAGGTCAACATGCGCCACAGTAGCAAATAGTGTCACCTAGATAAATTCTCATGAATTCCCACACATTTCCAATCACATTTCACTTCTGGAGGCGTACTAGTTGGAAAGTTATTTGGAAATAAAAATAGGTACCGACTTCTGATACACCCTAGTCTGCCATGCGTGAACAAATAGGGAACATTTCGGTTGAAAAGGTTAGGCCTACTAACTGTAAGTCAGGAAAGACATGATATCTGCTGTTCAACTTAGCAAGTGTTAAATATTTTATTTTCTGCCTAAGCGCAATGCATTATGCTTCAACCTCCACCGACTGCATGTGTGCCCTGCATGTGCCAAACTGCATGGGGAGAGAGGCATCACGTTCTCTGACGTACATGTGTCCAACGCCACCCCGACACTTTGCGAAGTGTGTAATGCCGACTGGCCAGATTCTGAATTACGGCATCAGCCCAACGCCTTGCTCACACTTCGCGAACAGTCCAATATTTCAGGGCACATGCTGTAATTCTTCAGGGGAGATTGCACTACAGCACGTGTCCAATTATAGTAGACATTTCACGAAGTCACTATGGGGCTACGACATACACATTTGACCTGATTTCACTGTAGGTTATGCAGAATTAAATTGTAAAATGAAAATGTTGCACAATACCCGGTACTGGAAAAAAAAAAAGCATATCAGGAACATACATTAAAAAAAAATCATTCCATCAGAATAGCATAGAAACCACCTAGGCTAGACCTGCAGACGGGACTTTGTGCTCGACCCGTTCCCATCCCTGCACGGGGTGGGCAGCAACCAGGGGCCAGCACGGGGGCAGACTTCCTTCCCCCAACCCAAAAAAGAACCTGACACGAAATGAGGGGGAGCTGCAATGGAATGTTAGTGCTAGGCCTGGAAATACGGAAGTCGCTAAGCTTGAAATGACCACAAAAATGGCCGCCACCTTATTTCCAACTCTCCGCCGCGAGATTCCGAAACGGACATTACTTTCTCATGGCCGGTCGCAGATCGGCGGCCGCGGTCCCGGTCCACTCATCCGCTGCATCGATGAATAGAGAGGGTAGGTGCTGCCACCTGTCTTCAGACGGACTGCGCATGCGCTCTTCTTTAGTGTCCTTCAGTCATCATTTCTTCTCTTGTCTGGTGGTGGATCATCGTCATCACCAGTCTCCTCTGGTCTCCACAGTCTACCTAGAAAAGAGAGAGAGCGGATCCATAGAGAGCAGTAGGAAGAGGACACGTAACAGCACAGGTGAGATGGTGATGGGAAGGGTCACACACATACTCCACATGCCAGCACATGTGTTGTCATGACCAGTGATTTCATGTTGGTTTGTTTGTTTCAGGTTCACAGGTCCTGCTGTGTTCCTGGATGTGAGATGGTCAGGATTGAAGAAGTGTCCAGGATGAAGCCGGATTCAGATGAAGAAGGCCGAGAGACCACTCCTCCAAATACATCAGGAGCTGAGGCTGGAGCATCAATCACTGATGCTGCAACTCAAGAGTCCCCTTCGAGTCTAGCAAACCAACAGTCCCTGACTCATCCAGAGGAACCGAGTGGAATGGCCTGCAGTGTGGGGTCACCATCAACAACCATGTCAACCCATCAGTGGGATGCTGCTGCATCAGGTGGTAGTTCCCACGATGGTCAGCCGCAGTTCAAGCGCGTCAAAATTGATGATGCCTTGGCCTATTTGGAGCTAGTCAAGTCCACGGTTACATACCAGCCGCAGTTGTACAATGAATTCTTAGACCTCATGAAAGCCTTCAAAGCGCAGTCAATCGATACAGCTAGAGTAATTTCATATATCTCGAGCCTCTTTCGAGATCACGTGGAGCTGATTGTTGGTTTCAACGCTTTCTTGCCCCATGGTTGTAAGGTTGAAGTGCTGCCTGGAGATCAGATGATGGTCACCATGCCTTCGCAGACCAGGGTGGTGCCCATTCCAACTGGGTATCCACACAGGCACCATATCCAGCTTCCAGTTGTTGCTGCGACCCCACCAGAACTAGTTGGTAGGACAGCTCACCTAGTCCACAATGCTCCTGTTAGGCCGTCCCTTACAATATCACCAGAAACATCACCTCAAGTTCACCCAACTGAATTCAACCTTGCCATCCACTTTGTGAACAAGATCAAGAGCCGGCTTCGAGGGCAGCCAGACAAGTACAGGCAGTTCCTAGACGTACTTCATACTTACCAGAAGGATCAGGGAAAGCTTAAGCAGGGTGCTGCGTCTGCACTTCGGAGGCAGCATATTATGTCGGAGGCAGAAGTGTACAGGAAGGTTGCCAAGTTGTTTGATAACCAAGAGGATTTGCTGCAGGAGTTTGTGGAGTTCTTGCCCGACGCCAGTAGTTACATGGCATTTTATGGTCAGAGCTTCAAAGGGACAGCTGCTAATAAACCAGCTGTCACTGTTGCGAAACTACCAGTCCTTCCTAGAGCATCTGCCATGGAAAAGTCGAGGATGACCTCAACATCAGTTATGTCAATGGCCGAATCTGGAAAGCATGGATCCTCACTTGACCGCACGTTTTTTGACAAGGTTCGTCATGCACTGAAGTATCCCAATCCGTTTGATAACTTTCTGAAATATCTGCAGCTCTACAACCAAAAAGCTTTGTCAAAAACAGAATTGGTACATATGGTGACACCATTTCTGGGCAAGTTTCCTGATCTGTTTGACTGGTTCAAGGAGGTCCTTCTTCGCCACAAAAGTGGCATCCTACACGTTGATACCACACCTACAACAGTTGTTGCTGAGAATGAAGGACCTTATGGTGCCATGGGAATTGACTATACCACATGCAAGCGCATTGGTGCCAGCTATTGCGCTCTGCCGGAAACCTACGTACAGCCAGTATGTTCTGGCCGCACCAGCCTGTGCAAGGAGGCTCTGAATGACACGTGGGTTTCCTTCCCATCCTGGTCCGAGAGTTCCACTTTTGTTCGTTCTAGTAAGATGGAGTATGAAGATCGCGTGTGGCGATGTGAAGAGGACAGATTTGAGCTGGATATGATGATTGAGACTAATGCAGCAGCTATTGTCTCTCTGGAGGCAGTACAGAAAGAGATGTCACGTATGACTCCAGAAGAGGTTGAGCGCTTCAGACTTGATGATTGTCTTGGAGGCACTTCGCCAACTATAAACCAGAGGGCCATACGTCGCATCTATGGAGACAATGCTCTTGAAGTTATTGATGCACTACAGGAGAATCCATCTCTTGCCATTCCAGTTGTCTTACGGCGCTTAAAGGCTAAGGATGAGGAGTGGCATGAATCACAAAGAGGATTCAAGGAGGACTGGCGCGAGCAGATGAAGAAATACTATCTGAAGTCGCTTGATTACCAGGGAATAAATTTCAAGCAGACTGACATGAAGGCCCTTAAAAGCAAGAGCCTCTTAAAGGAAATAGAGGCACTTTACGATGAAAGGTATGAGCAGGCCGATAAAGGCAGCCAAGTGTCGGGAGGACCTCATCTTGTGTTGGATTACCCAAACAAGAGTGTGATTAACGATGCTTCATATCTTATCCTTCATCATGTGAAGCGGCTCAAAGGGATACTTCGGGAAGACAAGCAAAAAATGAAACACTTGCTACGACTAATTGTGCCAGAGTCGTTCTTAAATCCACGTCAGGAGCTGGGTGACGATGAGCCTGATGGTGATTGTGATGGTGGTAAGGAAGCCAAGGATAAGTGTGACACCCCACCGGCCAATGATAGTTACATGATGTTCATGGGAAGTAACAACTGGTACCTCCTGCTTCGGTACCACCACATACTTTGTGAGAGGCTGACTTCCATATATGAACATGCACTTCAGGTTGCAGAAGAGGAGGCTCGTAACCGCAAGGACCTACTTAAATCGGATGCTGTCGCTCTGCAATTGAAAAGGGGAGACTTACCTGTTGATGAGTACTACAACATTTTTCTTGACATGGTCAAAAGTGTGCTTGATCGACATGTTGATGCCGACACCTACGAAGACACGTTACGTCAGATGTTTGGCATCCACGCGTACATTGCATTCACCTTAGACAAAGTTGTTGTCAATGCTGTGCTTGAACTTCAGCACATTGTCAACGATGATACATGCATGAGGTGCATGGAAGCATTCCTTCTAAACCGTGGTTGTCATGAGGCATTGTACCAACGTCGTGCTCAGAAGATGCTGGCCAAAGAAAATTCCTTTCTCATCAAAGTCTACAACCACAAGTGTCTCATAACGGTGGAGCTTCTACCTGAGTGGAAGTATCCATCGAAAGAGGTTCCAAATTGGCGGTCGTATGTTGAGCGGTTCTTAACCACTTTTCCGCAACGATTGAAGGAAGTCCTGATGATGCGCCGTCCAAGATTTTTGCCACGCAACCGACGCTCTTGGCCTACTGCAACAACAGCTGATGAGTCTGAAAATGTAAGTAAGTGTAAGTATATAAGTATTTGTGTTCCTCCTTTCTGCAAGTTACGTTCATTTTGCAGAATAGAGAGATACAAACATTATACGAAATGTTTTAAGTGGGACTAAAACATCCAGGGACTGACTGCTTACATTTTTAATTACTTTTATGGCGTAATTTAGCCCAAACTGCTACTTTTTTTAAATTATTAAGAAACCTCTGTAATTTTTATTTGATCCACCCTCATGCTAACGTGGGAGGCGATATTAATTCCACTTACCTTTACACAGGAGTCAGAAAATACACCCGAGGCAGCTGATGGAGAGGAAATTGCCGACCACAAGCACTGCCGACTGTCTCAGGCTATAGCTAGCAAGGTAGTGATAGTAGTGGGCAGTCATGAGTCTCATAACTACATGTACAAGCTGAACTCACTCCTTCGGGCACGTGAAGGGCATTGCAGACTAACCCGCAGGGTTGATGCTCAATTCCGCTATTGGCACTGGAAGTGGTCGGAGGCCAATGTGAGTCTCCAGCAGCATATGGAGAACGAGGAGTGGATGATGGGCAGGGGAGAGGATATGGTCCCTAACATAACGTCGGTGAACGGACCGAATGACCTGTCACGCCCACCTTACCGGATGTACAATCGCTACAGGGTTAAAAGGCTGCCTACAAAGGAACAACACAAAGAATCAGGCAGTGGAATAAGCGACACAAAGTCGAAGGAGGGGGAGGAAGAGAAGCGGTGTGTATGAGAGGGATTTTGGTGGGCCAAAATGGGGTTCTTCTCGTCATGAATATTTATTCAGTGATTCTTTTAGTTTCTTCTTTAAAATTATGTATGAAATGAACTTAACCTTAATGTGATATTATGAAGCGATGGAAAAAAAATTAGTGTGAGGTAGATGGAAAATTTTCATATTCATTCCCAGTGCAGAAGTTGTGTTGGAATTTAAGAAGAAGAGGTGATAATATTTTTACTTTGTTTAAAAAGCCAAGGTATTAAATATGTTTGGTGCATTTTAAATGCATTTCGTCTGATCAATTTTTAAAAGGTGGAAGAAGTTAAAATTTCAGTTTGCTAAGTTCTTTATTAGAGAGTAGTGTGGACTATAATTAACTCCCCTTTTTCTCCTCCAGTGTATTATGAGAGAGTGTGTCCAATAACTTTTTACATCGTAGTCCTTTGAGTGTATGTAACACGGTATACCCAGCTGTCATTTATAATTTCCCTGAAAGATCCAACCTGTATGAAGCTGAAAGATCAGTACTGGAAATAAATTGCAGGTATATATGCTCACTTTCTCAGGTGTACCTTTTGATCTTGATATTCCATACCTAAGCCAGCCTAGTTTCACATCATTAATCCTCTTCATCCGCTCAGACTCTACTTCCCTCAACATGGGGGTCTTATTTTTTAGGAGATTTGAACTTCTAATCTGTCCCACTGCTAGTTACTGCTAACTTAGCATTAGTCCAAGAATAAATAATAACTAGAATGGTCAATGGATTTAATTTGAAGATGGATTTTATTGCAAGCACAAGTTCACATAATGTACATGAATACATACAGAATATAATATTACACATCATATCACAGAATCATACAGTTTAAATATGTAAATGCCTGTGGTGGGCAGCATGACTGGGCTATCTTCTTCCTCATGATGATGCCATTTCATCCAGATGCGACGGAGGACCACCAGGATGTCACAGGAACCTTTGCACCCGGCAGCAATTTTCAGCTGGAAAAAACAAACAAACAAGAAATTAGTTATTATGTCACACATCAAACAATGGGTTTTCAGTTGTCATTACAGCTGGCATGGTAGCACTCGGCATCGCAAAATTGTGGTTAGGGCCAGTTGGATATTCAAAGTATCAGATTTATAGTAGTGATCCTAATTGCTTGCTAATTGTTGCAGACAATGATGCGGATGAGATCACCTCACTTAATGAGGTAAAGCACACTAATAAGACACCTGGTTTAGTTCTAATGCAACGTAATCTGATTTTTTCAGTTGTTCAGATTTTCAGTGTTTTTCAGTTGTAGATTACAGCACTAGTGCTGTCATCTACTCTCATAACTGAAAAATCAGAGGTCTTTGGCAGAACCAGGACCAAAATGTGCAATCCTTACTGCTTCTGAGAGTACCACGGTGCATGCCACATCAGCTGAGGGACCCAGACGAGATGGTAGATCGGGTGTGATGGGGGCAGGACTGCACCAGGGCTGTTGCATGCTGGCCGACTGATGGATGCTCAGCTTCTTTCCACACTTCTCTTGACATATTCTGAAAAAACAATAACGCCTTCAGTGTAAGATATTATTTTGCACCATGATGCTGTGAAACAACAAGGTATTGCACACGGCCGGGTAGTGTTGTACAGGGTGGTTCTCTCGAATGGAAACACAAAGATTCCTCAATAACTTTTTAACTGAATCGGTCATTTGGAAAAGGAGTCATCTCCAGCGCATCTCCAGAGGATATGACCCCTTTTCAAAATGACCGATTCAACTATAGTATGGTTCCTGATGACGTCACACCGACTGAGCCTCCTTGTATTGTACCTGACAATGCTGACATCGCTGATGAGGCTTCTTCAATGATGGAAGTTAGTAACTAATATAACTTTTTATCATAGGTTTGGTTTGGTTTGGTTTATTTGGAAGAAGCCAAAGCAACTATGGCTATCTGGCTGTAAGAAGAAGCAAAGGTGGGACAGATGGAGAGAGAAACGAAGAGGGAAAAGAAGAGAGGAAAGACTGGCATCTCTCTTAGTCTGTCTCCTATCCCAAAGACCTGTCCGGCTTGGGTGGCCCTACCAGTAGACGAAGCTACCGCCGGCATAGCTCTTGGGGTCATGGGAGAAACGCAAACCCCACCACCACGATAAGGTGGAGATACCATCGGGGGTTTTTTATCAAAGGTGGGCACAGCTAACCGAAAAATCAGCTTCTCTAACAGCTGATCAGCTAACTACAAAAAATTGGATTTGCTAAATAGCTAATGCTAAATGGCTAGAAAATTAGTTAAAGCTAATGCTAACAGCTAACTTCCTTTTTTTTGCTCCACGACCCTTAAAAAACAGACCTAAGCTGATAAAGCCTAGAGAGCATTGCTACACATATTGAGTTATTTAGGCTACTGTTCCGTACAAAAAGCAATAAACAAATCCAAAGAGGAAAAAAGTTTATTTGTCTCAGAAGAAACCTACAAAGACAGGCAATGCAAAACTTATATTTAAAAAACTGGTAGCTGTAATATAATCCGCGCACCGAAGTGACCAGAAAATAAGTTTTGGCCAGGTAGACAGAGAATTTACAATCCGGCACCTAGCCCAGTAAAACTGGTCTATTTTAATCCCTGCCTGGAGTGGAAACAATGCAATTTTTAAAAGGAACAGACAGCGAGACAGGAACACGAATGAATTTTGTTAGCTGAATTTATTTAGCTGCAGTGCGGCACTAATTTAGTGGGAGCTAATTAGTCAGCTAGCGGCCTGAAAAGTCAGAGAAAACAGCTAATCAGCTAACGAAAAGTTAGTTCTGCTGTTAGCTGTTAGCGGATTAGATGAGCTAATGCCCACCTTTGCTTTTTATTACTTTGTGAGACTGCCTGGGACAATATTATTCATTTAGAGACGTCATCAGTGCATGCATGTGTAACGCCGCAATTGAGCTGGTTGGGAATTGCCCCTGAAGGGGGACATTCCTGCGTTAAGGGCGGTATCCAGTCTATCCACTGCTCAGTGTCAAGGGGTTTCAACCCGTTCAACCCCTTGAATCAACCCCTTGATATTGAGGCAATTGAGCAGTGGATAATACCGCCCTTTACTTTGGTTGCCCCAGGTTCGGGTTCCCGCCTGTGGTCAGCGGGGAAAGGTGGGAACACTTGAATGAGTTGGTTGGTAGGAAGGGTTACCCAGCTTGTATGGCTCTGTCTGAGTCGAGCCTTGGCAGCCGGGGTAGGAGAGGAAGGTGTGGGGTGGGGGAGA
>JYFJ02004475.1:0-32063 GCA_000934665.2 Catajapyx aquilonaris
TGGCGGCCTTTCCACTGGTCTTGGGCGGCATCTTGGTAGTAGGCTTGTGCGGGGACGATCGGGACACGAAGCGAAGGCAACGAGATCCAGATGTGGAATGAAGTTTTTCGCGCCTGGGTGGCGTTTTTATTGCAGTGTAAGGGTTCGCAATCGGCTACGGCCTCGCGCTCCCATTGGCTCCGGGCGACCCAATCAGCGCGCGCCCTTGTTCAGTACCACTTGGCCTATTTAACGGCCACTTGGGCCTGCGCGCACTCATTCTCTGTCCAGATCTTCGATCGTCTGGTTGTACTCGCTCCGTTTGATCCCCACCACTCAACGCAAAGATGTCTGGCCGTGGCAAGGGAGGCAAGGTGAAGGGGAAGTCCAAGACCCGCTCCAGCCGGGCCGGTCTCCAGTTCCCCGTGGGCCGTATCCATCGTCTCCTTCGCAAGGGCAACTACGCCGAGCGTGTCGGTGCCGGGGCCCCCGTCTACCTGGCCGCCGTGATGGAGTACCTGGCCGCTGAGGTGCTCGAGTTGGCAGGCAACGCAGCCCGAGACAACAAGAAGACCCGGATCATCCCCCGCCACCTCCAGCTGGCCATCAGGAATGACGAGGAGTTGAACAAGCTGCTGTCTGGGGTGACCATCGCCCAGGGAGGAGTGCTGCCAAACATCCAGGCCGTGCTTCTGCCCAAGAAGACCGAGAAGAAGGCTTAAGATGCCTGATTGACTTGACCACTGACACCGAAAAAAATTGGTCCTTTTAAGGACCAGCCACATTTTTCAAGTTTGATACCGAAACCCAAAAGAGCATACTATTCATAAATAAAGTTGTGTCCTGTATAGTATTTGCCCCGTACTTGAACAAGTATAATATTTACAGTACTAATACTAGCCTGTTCTAGAATCGTGTGACTAGTTTAAACCTATCCTGCCGGAACCATCGGAGGTATACACAGTTCACGTCACAAAGTCTCTGAATGTAAAAAAGACTGAAAGAAATATGCCAGCTGGCGTTTAGTATTTTATCATTGCCGACAGGTCAAATCTTCATCGAAGCTGCGCATGATTGTCTGTACAGTACAACTAGATTTCACTGAAAATGTTCTTGCCAAGAATCAGTCTGACCTATTAATGCTTCATCCAACAGCGCTGAACAGATGGTTTAAGAAATTTCATGGTGCCGGGCGTCATTTGAGGCGCCTAGAACGTCCAAAAATGCAATTTTCGAGATAGGACTGCCATCACATTCAGAACTACTCCATGTTGGTAAAAAAAATTGTATAAATCCCAAGTTGGATATTTGGGCGGTAAATGACGATGTCATTTATGCTCCAAGGAGAGTTGCCTACCCCTTGGAGCAATCCTGGTGTAAGTCCCATACATGGTCCCATAGCCCATACCAGCTGTATGCTGTTAAAGATGGCCGATGAAGATCTAAGCCAGGTGGGGTTCCCAACCTGGGAGTCGTGTGTGTTGTATTGTGGGGAAACTTATTGTATTGTTTGGCTGCTTACTTTTGCAGGGGGGGGGGGGGGGGNGGGGGGGGGGGCGTGGAGAAATTTTACATGATTTGGGGGGTCGCGGGTGCAAAAAGGTTGGGAACCCCTGATCTAAGCGATATTTCAGGGGGCATCTCTGCAGACACATTGTTGTGTATGACAAATTAATAAGTGTGCGGCAGTCAGTTTTGCCATATTTTAAAGTATTTTAAATTATTTTTTTAAATTTTGCTGAAAATTTCCTTCTAAATTTTTTATTGAAATTAATTGTTAGGCTTACTAAAATTCTGTTAAAATTGAGGAATGATCAATGGAAATTTTATAAGTACAGTTGAATCCGGATATAACAGCCTCGGCTATAACAGACTTTAGGTTATAGCAGACTAGTAAGGCCGGTTCCGGCATACTTCCATCATAACTATATGGTTTTTGAAATCGGATATGCGACCTTGGTTATAACAAGAGCGTTATATCTGGATTCAACTATATTACACCGAAAAATGGTCTAAGTCCATGCGATTTGTAGGATCATTATGGTGTAAGTCACATGATTTTTTATCAATAAATCAAAGTTTGTGACAGCTAGTAGCAATACATCTAAGAAAGACTGCCCTGTGATTGCCAAGCTGACATATTATGGATCCAGCCATATGATTTGCCTTGTTTCTAGGACCTTCCAAACTTGCAGGTGAATTCTCCCAACTTTTTTTTGGACTTGGGCCACTTGTTCTAAGGGCCTCATTTGTGACTCCAGGTGGTGTATTTTACCTCAGATTCATGTGATTAAATCTTGAATACCGAATACCCTTTCTGACCCCCGATGTCTAGATGAAATAACCCAGTATATTATGCGAAATTGGCAAAATAATATTTGCTACGAATTGGTGCAAATTGCATTATCTCAACGTGATAAGTTTGTTAGCCCTGAAAAGGGCTGTTTTTTTTTAAAATGTTGGGTCTGAAGTAGCTGTTTAGGCGCGCTCTCCACGGATGCGGCGGGCGAGCTGGATGTCCTTTGGCATGATGGTGACCCTCTTGGCGTGGATGGCGCACAGGTTGGTGTCCTCAAACAGACCCACCAGGTACGCCTCGGAAGCCTCCTGCAGGGCCATCACGGCAGAGCTCTGGAAGCGCAGGTCGGTCTTGAAGTCCTGGGCGATCTCACGAACCAGGCGCTGGAAGGGCAGCTTGCGGATCAGCAGCTCAGTGCTCTTCTGGTAGCGGCGGATCTCACGGAGGGCCACTGTGCCTGGCCGGTACCGATGAGGCTTCTTTACCCCTCCGGTGGCCGGGGCGCTCTTGCGGGCTGCCTTGGTGGCCAGCTGCTTACGGGGAGCCTTCCCTCCGGTGGACTTACGGGCGGTCTGCTTAGTACGGGCCATGGCTTGTTCGAGAGAGAGAGAGAGAGAGAGAGTGGTGCTCGAGCGATGTGTCTCCTCCAACGAACTCGGCAGGAATGATGCTCTCCCGCCAAAAACTGCCCGTTTTATACCATCGGGTTAGCTCCCCGGGGGGGAGGAACCGGCCTCGGATTGGTTGAGGGGGATTTTCGCGCCTAAATGCAGCAATTGTCATCAAAATCGCGCTAAGTCGAGGGCTAAGTGTACTTGCCTGATACTTGCGTTAACTTCTAATTATTTTGACAAACATGATTAAATGCAACCAAATTAAAGTATGAGATGGGTCATTAATCGGAGCATGATTGGTGCTGTGTTTACCATAAAAATGCATACCTAATTGGTATTATTTGTCAAAGTTTAGCAAATCTGTATAAAAACTATTGCAGAACTATTGCGTATTATTATCAGGGGCATGCATCTAAATATTGCTGCTTGCTATTTACTTAGCATCAAACGCAATTTTTACATGACTGACTGCTACTAACGCTGGCCACTGTTTGCACAAACTGTTGAGTACTAGTGACCCTCGGAGTGACCCATGATAAACGCTATCTGTTCCATAGTTTTGCTTTTACGATAATAATCCTTACAGGAAATCGTCGTAGTGGCGCACAACTATGCAAGCATACCCAGGCTCTCACATAAAAGGGGTAGGCTACATTGCTGACACGACCGATGTTCACATTATTGTGGCCCATCAATTTTTCAAGAGGCAGCTAACTCGCAAATTATTGTGATTACACGACGCTGATGATTATCCGAGTGGCCACCTGGTGGCCACACCCTCTTTACGTGAATTTTTGGCTTTATAGCCTAAAATACCTATAAATCAGAAATAACCGCAAAAAATTCCGGTATTATTGTGGCATCACCCTTGTCGTGACATTCCAATGTCACATTACGCTTCTCCGATATAAGGCCTGCGGTACAAATACGAAACCAAGACAAGCAAGGCTAATTTCCAATGCGACTTTGATACGCTATTAATTACATAATATAGGTAAGGTTAATTCATTACGAATGCCGGTGTCCGTGATGCCAACTTCACCTCAGAGCCTCCCAAATATTATCCGTAGCGAATGGTGGGACTAGGTCGCACAAAGGCAAGAATTCCACACTACTAAGCGGCATACCATATGGCTCAAATGCAGCTGCCGCCGGCACCCCACCTCCGTAACGGCTTTCTTTCAAAATATAACAACAGTTCCCGGCCCTCCCCTCAAGCGTGTCTGAGCTGCTGTTTTTGTTCTCAATCCCCCAGGCGGCAACCCCCAAGATAAAGAGCAACAATTCCGTTTGCCGCGCCAGGCAGAAATAAAACTATACTTGTGAAATGTGCCTGATATATGGAATAAAAAGGGTTAGTTTACTCGCACGGTCACGTCGCCTCTGCGTAGTAGCCTACTGCTGTAGGCTACTCATATCTGTCCTGCATTGTTGTCTATCGTAAATCGTACCTACCACATTCCATCGACTCCCGCCTTTCGTAATTGGTTCCAGGACAACCGTGTATTTGTTGATTTATTGATTGGCAAGGAGCCATAGCAACTACTGCTATAGACTTGGGTGTAGCCTAGCAGCTCTTTGGCCTAGCTATCATCATTTATAATTTCTGACGTACGTGTTGCCAATATTATACAGGCCGCATCGGTTCATGTGCAGCAAAGGCTGAAATCAACCGGTCATCCGGTATGCCCATGTACTCAATTACTCATGCACTGTTGATCAAATGTGCGGTGGGAAAAGGGCGGGAAACAGCACAACAGCCACCTGGCAAATGGCGGGAAACATCTTCATAAAAAAAAGTGTGTGGGGGGTGGGGGGGAAGAACTGTTTGGGAGGAGGGGGTTGGGGGTGTCGTCCGAGCCCCCCGCGCTGTGATTGGTTGAGCGCGCGTCCCCTACAAGGTCCGCGCGCAGACTATTTAAGAACCGGCCTCTCCCGGCAAAATTCATTCTACAGCAGGCTTCTGAGGATTTCGGATCGTTCGTGCTACTACTAGACACAGCTTGAAGATGACCGGTCGAGGCAAGGGAGGCAAGGGACTGGGGAAGGGTGGCGCCAAGCGTCACAGGAAGGTGCTGCGGGATAACATCCAGGGCATCACCAAGCCTGCCATCCGCCGTCTGGCTCGCCGCGGTGGAGTGAAGCGTATCTCCGGGCTGATCTACGAGGAGACCCGGGGCGTCCTGAAGGTCTTCCTGGAGAACGTGATCCGTGACGCTGTCACCTACACTGAGCATGCAAAGAGGAAGACCGTCACCGCCATGGACGTCGTCTACGCCCTCAAGAGACAGGGACGCACCCTGTACGGATTCGGAGGTTAAACAAGCAGAGGGAGGAAGAGGTGCAGCATAACATCAGCCAGCACCCTACACAAAACGGCCCTTTTCAGGGCCAACCAAAATATTCCAGTTGAGAGCGAAACCTTTCTTGAGTCCCCCTTTTTAGGGTGACGACCGTGGTGGCGACAATCAATAAAATTGTGAATCAAGGATGCAGTAGACCGGCCACGCCATTTTCAGACCCACTTTGCGTTGGCCAGAGGTGGCGTTGGGGTTGCACTACTTGCAGAGCCAGCCGCGGTGTGGCGTTGCTGCTGTGTTGTGTAATGGCGGGCAAATTACAAGGAAAGAGAAATTTCAGGTCTGGCGTCTTTACTTCGCAAGTTAGGTCGAATTTACGTCCCAAGGCTAGTCGAGAACTGATGGCCATGGTAACTCATAAAAAATCTTGCGGGGATCAGCCTCTACCTGAGACTAGGCAATGCAATGGGACTAAAATTCCACTAATGTCGATGTGCTGATGGAATCTTAAGGGGGGGATACACAAAAAGAATTGGTACCCTCGATCGGCCAAAATCAGCCCTTGTTACCCACTTTTCTTTCCTCCAGCCACTATTTTGTCCCTGCCTCCCCCTAATGTTCCAATTTTCTGGTGGGTAAATGCACACTACCAGTCAAGGGAAGGTACAATTTCAAGCAAAATCCATGTATTCTGTGTATACATAACACAACACATAAATTACTTGGGTCAACTACCTATAATGGACTGATTTATGCCTGGTTGGACCAACAAAATTACCAGTCCGATAGCTCCTAACGGACAGATAGGTAGACCTTTTAACATGTGCTATGGGTCCGTTAAGAGCTATCGGACAGGTAATTTTGTTGGTGCAACCAGGCATTTAATCAGGTTGCAGCAGCTGGATAATCGTGACCTTCAGATAGGAATATAAAGGAGCAGATACCAAGGTCACAGTTTACATACAAACACCCAAGTTCTATGCAAGCAATTTATTAATGTCAACTCATACTCACACATGGTTCTGTACATGTTCTTCCAAATGCAAAACTTGTTTTATTTTCTGTGGACAATGAATGAACACTGCATATCTACATTATTAGAGAGGTGGCTCATTTTTATTACTTTTTGCAGGCAGAGAGTGAGAACGATACATCAGTCGAGAAGAGCTGACGATAAAGAGCTTTCGCAGCTGACGGCAAGGCAAGAAATCCATACAACAAGTCTTGTGTATCACTTCGTCCCCATCTGCATGAATTTTTTGCTTGCTTGTTAGAGTACACAATGGACAAACACACTAGGTTTTGGACGACTTCGACACTCTAAGTGTAACACAGAGGTAAAAATTTTTGTCAAATGCACCAACTTATTCTTTGATTTTTTTGCATTTCCAAATGCATGCAGATGTGACTCACATTCATATAACAATAACATCCTTGATAAACCATTTGCATTGCTGTTGCTCTTAAAACGTGACATATTTGTGCCTTTGATAACAGTGAAAGCTCATACTTTTTTTTTAAATATTCGTTATTCGGAGTTGAAATCCATCCGTCATGAAAGGCTGCCTAACAGCTTAGAGAAACCCGTACCCCAACGGTAAAACACAACAAAATCTTCATAACTAGGACAAGACTTTGCTAATGCATATCAGTAGATAGATATACATTTTTTGTATGTGTCCACATACAAAAAATTGATTCATTGCTAAGAACTGCCGTAACTCTAACAACTGTACAACTCACAGTTTTCTTAACTGTGACTATAATCACATATGTACAGGAAAAATTCTACCAATGTACATACAGGGCATTCCAGACAAATAACTTTGTATCAACATTAACGAGAAAGGATTGCAAGAACGCAATTTTTAGTAGCTTCAAAATGCAAGAAACATTTGGAAGAGAGAAGATAAGTATAACAATTGTTCCTTTGCCATTTTTTGTATATCACGCCAAAGCGGCTTAAAGTTTTCCAGAAATGCACCCACGTACATTAACTCAGGGGACGGCTATACATAATTGGAAAAAAAGAGGCTAAATCACCAAAATATATACGCAGTATATGCATAGAAAAACACTCCGCTTGCTTTTAGTTTCTTCTGAAATCGCGCACCCCCAAGAGTTGCAAAAAATTCTTATTGAGCAAGATAATTGCCCCGCGACCCATCAGGCCCAGGCCACAATGAATTTTCCCGTAAAGGATATGAACGGACAGACAAGGGAAGGCCAGGCAGGCGAGCCAAGAATAAAACCTCCAAAATTGAGAGAAAAAAATAATTTCAAAAATAAATAGGATTTATATACATGCTACATTGCCCACCCCATTTGCCTTTTTTTTTTTTTTTCATTTTAAAACAACGGCCTACTACTCGTGCCTGGCTCCACAGATGCTGAGCAGAGTCCTCTGGTGCAAGAGTCCGCATGAGGGGATGACGGAGTAGGCGAACCTGAATTCAGACATCTCCTGCAGCACAGCCTCCATCTGGCGGGGACTCAGCCGGCCCACCCGGTAGAAGACGCGGATGAAAGAGGTAGCATTGCTTTCTGCGCCTTTCATGAGCTTGCGGAGGGCATAGCGGACCACCTCAGCCAAGCTCTCCTCTTCTATCACATCCTCTTCACTCCCTGGCATGAGTAAAATACACCCTTGATTCAAAATTCTTAAGACTGCTTCATAATCAAATGTTTTTTTTCATCATTCAGACATGGATATCACCATTACTGCCACCAAGCAAGTAATAAAATACTAACCGACAGTTGCACGACACACAATGGCAGCCACATTATTCTCATAGTTCCACCTCCTCTGGAGAGTCACCTTCACCTTTTCCTTCACATAGCACCCAGTTTCTTCATCTGTATAAATAACATGAATATTAATTTCCGTGAACTTCTCATCATGTACACACAAACTCACATTCAAAGCGACTGTTGTATATATGGGCCCAGATGTGCCATTCAACCAGTGCCCCTCGAGGCAGTTGCGGAACCACCACGTAGTCCACTATGGCATTGTTGGTCCTCTTTTCCCACTCCTTGCGAGCCTCCTCTATGTAGCTGTGATGCGTCACGTAGCATATGCCCTGCAACACGAGACAACTGCATTAATCTTTGGTACTAGGAAATTGGTACAGCAATATGAAAGCATACATAATAGTGTGACATCACTTCTGAAATTACTTGTGTAACTAACCTGAACCACATCCCTGAGCTGCGTCTTGGGATCCATTGCCCTGACGATCCTTCCCATGTGCCTGAGAGCCAACTTGCATTGCACCTTCATTCCTCCTTCCACTAACTGCATGTTGCCTGGGACCAGCCCAATCTGGCCAGCCAGATACAGGATCTCATCCACCTGCAACACATGTCACAATTAGCAGATTGCATTTAATTGTCATTTCTGAATAATGTGCTAATATTTAACAAATCGAATAGCAAGAGAGCAGGTAGAATTCTCCAGGACGTGTGAAATTAGGGTCAGCCTAAATTTACGTGACTCACCCTGATTGCCTGGCTGTATGGCCCTATGTTGGCAGGAGCCCAGTGGGAGATGCCCTGCACATGCATGTTCTGCCTGCAGGTGCATGACGAGGTGGACGAAGAGTCGGAATCACACTTCTTCTTGTGAGCTAGGGCTTCCAGGAACACTGGTGTGTTCTCTGGCAAGGGGGCCTCGACACACACTCTGATTGGGGGGTTGGCCCCAAAGAACTTGACATACTCCGCATTCACCAAGGCATAATCAGTCATGTCGCTCACATACAAGGATACTGCTGACACGTTTGACATTGTGTATCCATTCTGAGCTAGGACATCTGGAAAAGAAAGAATTCAAGTCTCAAATCCATGTGATCTTAAATGACAACAAAGTGTTCCCCTTTTCATTCATTTTCTGAGAAATTTGGAGAAACTGAAAAAATTAGGCCAGTCTTGCTAAGGTTTATTGCATTTTATCAGAGCTCGAAAATGGCTTCCACGAATGACCTATACATGCATTCTACTTCAATGATTTATTTACTGAGCTATATCTGATCCCTTCAAGGCTAAGCCAACCACAACACAATATTTTCAGTTCTTGAATCGAAGTTTGGCCCATTGTTATTGCAATGAAAACACCGAACAAACACTGGATTATTTTATAATATCCTTGAAATAACAGCTATCTGGGCCCTGGGGGGTGTGTATACTGAAAGAAATTCCAAAAGGTAACCATGCATTGTTCTCCTCGTCCTGAAATATCTAGATTGCATGACAATAGTGTATTCTCAGGTCGTGCGAGAAACAATGTGGTAAAAATAAAGAGGACCCTGGAAATTCAGGGCACTAACCTTTGAGTACGTTCATTGCTTGTGTGGCAGCTCGAACGGGGTCACACCCCTTCCCAACAATGTTCCCAACCCAGCAGAAACCTTTGGAGTCAACTTGGACGGTTGGGCCTGTGCAGACGGGGTCTGTTTCTCTGGGAACCTTGGGCTCCGAGTCTCTCTCGCCATTGACCAGCCCTTGAGCAGATGACTTCCCTGCATCTCCACCTCCACCATGCATCTCCTCCCTTCCACCACCACCTTCTTCTGCCTCCAGCTCTTCCAGGTCGTCATCAGAATTAAGATCAGTCAGGTAGTCCAACGGGCTTTTCACAGATATGCCGTTCAGTCTTTCCCTCTGTGAAGCATCTGGCACCTGCTTGCATTGATATGTTCATGAATGAAAAATGAAGGCAACCTATAAAAAGGACGCTGGAAAATAAACGCTTACATCTTTGTTGACTAGATGCATCGACTTAAATGAAAGGTAGCCCACAGGTGCGAATGCGTCGTTGGAGTGCATCACTGTCTCGCATTCGTCTCTGCAATTAAGGTCAAGCATTATGTTGTGCCAGTTCAGTTTCATCCAATGCAATTCCACTTACATGACGATGGCCTTCTTAAAGAGAGGGCAATCAAGGGTGAATGTTTCATATTCACCTCCTTCCCCACACACATTTAATCCGTACTTTTCTTTCTGAAAAGGGATTTTTTTCCAGTGTCAGGGGAGGATGAAGAAAATGTGCGCTCTGTTATGTCATTTTTTTTCTCTTATTTTTTAAAGGCCCTGGCGATGTCCATCCAGTTCTCTCATCCAGGTTACTGTGACAGCTGACAAAACATGTGTAGGAAATCACAAATAGTGTTTTCACCCCCTACTACACTAACAACAACATATCAATCAGCATGTGATGAGGGATGGCCTGACACATGCATAAGAGATTAATTGGTGATCACAACCACATACACTAGGTGCATCTCGTGATCTTGTGCCACAGTGTTGTAACTTTCTTTTAGTAATTTCTAGAAGTTTGACTTACAAGAGGAAATGACGGCATAATTGAAAATAGGTATTTTGTTGCTCTGTGCTAAAAAGATCTGGTGCATTCCATGTATAACAACAATGGGGTACCGCAATGCCTTCATGGGCTACATACCGTCGGAGAAAAGGGGTCACATTACTCATATACAATGGATATGCATCCTAATGGTGGTTTATGCATCGTCTTAAAAATTCCACATGTGTTATAAATTTTTCCTTTTTAAATCTGTCAAACTCACACAGTATCTGGCATTATGACTTCAGATTCCTTTCAAAGCTATATATTGAATACAGCTATTGACAACGTTTACTGGTGTGATAATGTGGTACCAGTGCTTATAATTGTTTGCTGTCAAAAAATTTATTTTAGGATTTTCCTCATATGCAAATGAATAGGCTAACATAAATTCCATGTAAGTGACTATTGCAGTATTACCATTAAAAAAAAAAAAAAAGGCAAACTGAAGTAAGGACACCATGGCACAAGATCCACAGTTAGTATGAAAGGCAATGGACATGTTATAAAAATTCCACTGGATATATTAAGTTATTACTGAGAAACAAGTATTAAAAGTCTCTATATCTAGCCTCGACCTGTCACATGACAGCGATTAGTTATCAGCACGTGCTAAGATTCTTACCTAATCATCCCTCCGGCTAACAAGCATGCTGCACCGTCACATGCTAATAATAATGGAGCTCATTAATCTAGATGAGTTGCAAAAAACTTACCATGTTGAGCAAGTGGGACTGCATTCGATCAATTGTTTGTCCCAGATGCAGACTAGGATCGAGACCAAGTGCAGCCACCTTGATCACTATGGCGTTGATGTTACAGGCGATCATCTCCTGCAGCAGCTCGGACTGGTCGCGTCTCCACAAGTAGGCCAGAGGAGTCAGGCCCAAGCGGACACACCTGAAATTCAGGTGTTTAGAACATGCGACTAACAAGTGTTAATGCTCCTTCAGGGTATACTTACACATTCTCAACCCGCACACGTTGATAGTCGGAAAGGATGGCACCAACAGAGACAGCTTCAACGCTCACCTCCTCCTGAAAAGAGAAATAGAATGTGTCATATTACAAATTTTGTTACAAGTGCAATTCAAATGAAAATAAAATGACACTACGGTACCACTAAGCTCAGAGCTTAATATTTCCAAAGCCACATTAACATGATCATACATAATCCTACGAATAAATTTCACAAGTAATAATTCACCTGATGAACTTTGAGCATGACAATTGTTCAGTTATGCAAATGCATCTGTCATTTGAATTCCAAAAGAGGCTTTTCATGTTAGAATTGCGTTCCCATGAATTAAGGAGAGCTTCTTTGCATAAAATGCAGATGATAGGAGCATCGTAATGAATCCCAACACTTGGTGCTTGTGAATAATGTCCCATTATCATGCCCTTGCGTTACATGAAATCAGTATTACTCTCCTGCAATGCCACCTGGCAAATAAATGGTCTAGTAAAATACTACAGGTATTATGAACAATATTAAGTTTTTGGTAGCATTCCCGCTACTTCAGTGCATGACATATAATTATCTCCAAGGTCACTGGGATTGCTTTGTTATCTAAATCCAGGGCCCAAAAAAAACCTGATGACCTTTCTTATCCTGGCCCACTACATTACAAACATTGAAGCTAATTATATGGGTGGAACTTAAGATGCCCTAATGGCATAGGAGATTCGACCTACGTTCAAGGCCCAGATGGGACAAAAATAATTTTCTCAGGGAGTTTCACAATTATGATTACAATTTTAAAGCCCATAAGCCTAATAGACTGGTCAATGGCTGGCTCCACCAACAGTGTATTGTTCCACCTCACGTACCTGAACTTTCTTCAGCAGCTCATACAGGTCCTCAACTTCATCATCAGGTGTGGGTGTGTAATCCTTGTCCGTCTGAACCGAGGTTCCCTTAATGACCTGCCTGAAGAGGGGCAGTCCCATGGCTTCTGAATACAACTCGATTCCATTGTGCCCCACGGTTTGATACATGTAGCTGTCCATCTCTTCATGCACTTCAGGTTGGAGGTTTGCCAAGGCCACAATCTCATGTCCAGCGGCAACACACTGGACCATGTTGTAGCAGCTGTCCTTCCCACCGCTCACCAGTGCAACGACCCGCATCGCAAGCACCCTCAATTCCCACTCCCCTGGAAACTTCTGGGGTGTGTTGCTGCTGTCTTCTAGGAGAACCCAAAATCCAGTAACAACCAGATGAGAGATCACGCCTGGTGTAGGTGTCACCACCAAGCCGGCGACATTTCAGTTATCTGAAATATATGCAATGAAATGAAGAAGCCAATGGGATGTGGAGGTTAAGGTTTCACAGATAGGCTACCTACTGATAGCATGGCAACAGACAAAAAAAAGAGGAAGATATTGACATATGAGAAGGGCATTGCAGCCGACGTTTATCTCCAACTAAGGGACGCCACACCTACGAACAATCTTAACTTTCAGTTACAAGAAATTTGAAAATTAGGCATTTAGCTGCCATCTGCTCTTGTGCAAACATGTACCACCTAAAACCGACAGACCTTGAGAGAAAAATGTTTACGACCTTTTCCAACTCCAACCTCCAACCTCCACCAACGTCCAACCAATCACCTCCAACCAATCACCAACGTCATCATGTCACCAAGTAGCGAATGAATTTTTAATGAACTACGGACTAATATAGGCGCAATGCAGTGCAAGTACTGCAGATATCATCTTATAAGTTACTTTCTTTAAAATAGTACAGGTACAGAAATCATTGCCTTGACCAGCCCATCCAAATTTATGAGAATGTGCCATGCCACACTGCGTGATCCTAACGACCTTTGTATCATTCCTCTCTACGCTTGGATGGACTTTGACGGGTCTGAATTTGGCTAGAATTGAGTTGCCAGCCGTCTAGTTGAGTCACCTTCGCTGGTCAGCAGATCATATAAAATCATCCCACTTCCCACCCAACGTATGTAACATGAGCAGGGATGGAAAAAGAACCGCTTCTTGGAAGTAAGCGGTTCTTTTTCCATCCCTGAACATGAGGCTTCTCAGATAAATTCACAGAACATAACCATTGCATTGTTATCTCATCTTGCATGTAAGAATCGCACGAGGCATACTTCCAGCAGCTTGTTGCCCACAGCAACATCAACAGTTAACTGCTAACAATTGCAACCACCAGCCTCTGGCTAGCATCAGACAGAAACATGTCAAAACCGCGGAAAGCTCCTTATACCCACACGGCAAGGAAGAAGAACCGCGAGAGGATGCGCCTAATGAGGCAAAAGCAGCGTGACGAGAAGGGGATCATTCGCCCTGCTGCAATTGCCACCACCAAGAATCAATTGGTAATGAGTGAGTTTCAGTTGCATCATGAACACATTTTAGAACTTGGCAATATCAATTGTTTCTGTCCATTACATGATGCATGCTGTTGTTAACTCATTTGGTATAATGTCCAATCCTCAGCCATCTGCAGTATAATCATTACTTTTATACGCATCGTGCCGGTCATGCTATTGTCAATATTCATTGCTTGTATCCTCCCTTGGCGGTAAACCCCATCAATAACATGTTACAGTTGGCACCGTGTCATGTCAACAACTGCCAAACCAGCCGTATCTTGGTCGTATGTGCTGCAGGCATGAAACCATTGCGAATAACAGATCAATAGTAACACAGGTGATAATGAGTAGGCAGTCCCTCTGAGAAATATGCCAATACACTACTCATTACATAACCACCTTCTCCTCATGCTGCCCATGTTTGGACATTGCAACAATACACAGCAGCTCAATGCGATGCAGCACGACACGGGTCAACAGTGACCACGCTGAACCCACGTTCCAAAATTTACGTGTTACGGTCAGAGGGTCATTACGATCCGTGACGTCACTGCAAGGTCAAGGTGACGTCACTGATCACTGCCAAGCCAACCCCTCCCTCCCTCCCCACCCCACCCTCTCTATTCCCCCGCTGTGAACACTTACGGACAGATCCGGTCTGCTCGAGTCACTTTCCTCCATCTGCAAAAGCCCCCTCCGCTGCTCCGCACACCCCAACTTTTGTGTCGGGCTGGGGGTGGAGAGAGGACAAGCGCGGGGGGCGACGAAAAAGGTTGGGGGGTTGCCCAGACTCCCAGACAGGCCAGACTGGAAAAAAATAAAGAACGAAAACGGGGATAAGCATAGGATAAGCATGCGCATTGCCTCGTTTTAATAAGGGAGATTAAATACGGGTTTAGGACCGGATTTAATGGTGATCACGTTGGCGGCGGACCGGTCCAAAAATTGTAGGGGGTGGCTTGTTTCTCTAGGGGACGGGGGACGCCGGGTGGGCGGGCAATGTCTGGGGGTGACAGTAGGGGGTGATTCACCAGTGATCACGCCGGTGACTCAAAATGGTGATTAAACATGATTAAAGCATGGTGACACGCAGCTGCTATTGGCTATCGTGGGTAGTTAAACGCGATTTGTACATGCCGCATTGTTAATGTACCGATGGCGTCAATCGCATTGTGTTAACATGCAAACGGCTGTTGGCACTACAGTGACGTCGACACGGTTGCATGCAACAACACCGCAATTGAAACCCTTGATATTACACAATAATCAGTAGCTGCGAAAAGTAACTGTTACACGTTCGCAGCTTGTGGTGTATTAATGACGCATGCGCATGTGCCTTGCGTGACGTAACCGAACTAAAGAGATAATCAGCACAGGCAGTAGGCACGTCACCACACTTCTCTGTCCGGCCCGACTACCTGTGGATCCAGAGCCATCTCTTGTGCCTGCCAAGAAGCGTTGGGCACACTCACAAAAAAAGAACGGCCCACACTGTAATCCGGGTTGCTCGAACGCGCCGCATCCTCACGAGGCCGAACCCAACCCGGATCGCAGACACCGGGACCATGCCTCCGAAAACAATACGTAGCAGGAAAAAACCTGGATCCTAACCTGGTTTTAACCCAGTTTTGTGCGCTCCTAGTGTGTGCTCGATAGACAATACGCACTCGAACCAACGTAGTAACGCAACTGCTTCCCGCCGGCGCCACCACCCGTCTCCCCCCTCTTTCCCCGTAATGAATAAAATAACCCTCGCATATTGTAAACAACATACTAATCATTCATACACTCCATATGCATTTATTGGGCCACAAATAAAGTGGCCGTACCGGGCCGTACATTCGGCACCGGTCCGCACGTTTGGTCAATAATTTCAAAATTTTAAACCGGAGCGTACGTTTGACATACCCACGGCCATACGGGCAATTTAAACCTGCTGGGTACACCAGGACGTGTACAGCATGCAGGTGCATAGTACAGTGTACGGACCGGTACGGACCGTAAATGTGTCTATAATACGGTTGCAGTTTACGCAACCTGTAAAGATGAGAAGGGAGGGTTGGGCTCGACGTGTGATTGGTTGGCTGGGTGTGGAGGGGAAGATGGGGAGAGAGGGAGGAAGTACGGTGCACCGAGCGAGGCAGGTGGGAGCGGGACCCGAGTGCGTGTGGAAGTTTGAGTTTGAGCGAGGGAGGCAGTGAGGCGGCGGAGGAAGAGGAAGGCGGCGTGAGGCTCTGGGCTGGAGGCGGTGCCACTTCGGAGCGCGTGCATCCGAACCGGGAGGGACAGGGTTCGGGCCCGGGGCAGACTCGCATCCGCACTTCGCCCCCACTGCGGGTTCAGAACAGGTTGCTTCCACACGTACCCGGGGTGTCCAGCATTTGTCGGCCTGACCCGCACCACCTGGCCTGCACTCACAAGTGTGCCTCGCCTTCTGTTGGGTCATTTTGCATTCATCTGCTGAATAGAACACTCACCCGACCGAGATGGTGCTGGCCGACAGGGGAGGTGGGCACGAGGATGCCTCCGCACGCAACGGGAGGAGGTCCAGAGGTGGGAGCCCAAGCAACAACGGGCATGCAGCGCAGGGAGGGTCTGACTCAACAAGCAGCGACGAGGAGAGGGAAGGAGGTGAGTTGGACTTAGGCTAGTTGCAGTAGGGTATCGTATGTAGCGTATCACTGCCATCACAAGGTTCGTGATACGTATGCAGAGTTTGGATTAATATGTTGAGTACAGAGAAGAAAGTGGGAGGTAAGTGAGGTTCATACCGAGAGTACTGTAGAATGAGGATGATAGATAAGCTGAACAGGGATGTTTTTAATCGCGGTTCATTATGCCACCTTTCCCACAGTGGCATACAATTGTTCAACGAAAATACAGGTATGTCAAGTCAATGTATGGATTGTCCAGTGCACCACTCCAGTCCTCAGTGGACATCCCATTAATGTTCATCGAGGACTTCAGATTTTTGACCATTTGGCAATGCCCAATGCTGCATATTCATCTGAGGTCGACTGAACATTGGTATGGAACACTGGACATTCAAGACATTGAGTAGGCATTTCTGACCATACTTGGGACATTCCCGTAGCACCGGAGTGTAGTCTTGAAGGTTATGAAGGTGTTCTGTGACCAACCCCTTTTGCTCCTAGAAGCGAATGCATGGGGGTTAGCCTCCACTTACTCTGTCATGCCCTTCCCACCCCTCAGATTGCAGGCGGGCAAGCCCAAGGCCCACATATGTAATGCTGCAATTGGTCATATTGGAGCACCAGATTCAATGACAACCTACCAATATCATACAATCATTTTGTACGCTCAACTTTTTAGTATGGTTATTCAAGTTAGTAGAATGATTCATTATTTATTATTGCACACTGCCTGCTTCATTCTTAGAATCTCTATGTGTTAGTGCAAGACAGCTGGAAGATTCACTCGAATCCACATGGTTGGATGACGGTTCGGAATGTTCACTGGACACAACTGGAAATTAACTGGATTTTTCCAGATTAATTTGGTTCTGTCTGACTGTAGCAAAAGTCACTAAGGCGGGGTCTGAGGACTGGTATTGCGTTTTTGCCCAACAGTTAATAATGGCCTATGGAGCTAAATTTTTGTTAGTTGGAGTTTTAAGAAATTGGGGCTCAATGAAAATGTGACTGCTCAGTGCTGGTTACTTAAAGCAGATCATTACCTTGCATTATCATAACTTTTATTAACTTAAGCATCAATGAATGTGCTATTCAAAAATACCCGCTGCCATTATAAAATTGAAATTCAAAAGTACAAAAAATTAGCAATCTAATTTTCCTGCTTGCAAAAATTGTTAAATCGCCATTTTGAAGCCGATATTCATTAATTGAAGCCATTTGCAGGAACTTTTATTTCTGATCATCGTGCTGATCTTATTCTGTGTCTCTACTGCACCTGGGAACAAGGCGAAACCAATCCTTGAACCCCTGAGATGAGTGTTGGGAGAAAAGTGGAATGGGGAAGGGGAAGGTATTGACACTTGGTGATATGGGGTAGCATTTGAAATGTAATGGGAAATAATTATGTTGGTCTACCCTTTGATATTACCCAGCTGCAAACATCCACTTGAAATAGCTGCAAAACATATTCTTCCACATTTGGATGGTAGAAATGTAAGTTAGGTTTACAGTTTTGTGTGGACTTGTGCGCCTATTGTACGACAACGTTGCAGCATTCACATCTAGCCCGAGGAGTGACTAAGCGGGAGCCCAGGGTGACAAGCTGACCATAATGTGGGTTATTATTTTTCAGTTGAAAATTTCAGCCAGCAGAAGTGGTCGTAGGGTATGAGAATTGAATATTGGATGAGGTGTGTGCACAGGGCAAAGAGCTGTCATGGTGAGGGAAGAGAACCAACTGCAATCCCATGATGCCATGCAGATTGGCAGGGCCCCAGATTTGCCTTTGCTTTGGAAAGCCACATGCTGTATTGACTCTTGCAATATGGTATGTTTTCTGGCAAATAACCACACAAGTCTAAAGTCTAAATAGTGTTAAGCTCCAAGATATTACTTATTGGAGTTATTGCTCTCCCAACTATCCTGAAACTTTCATAACATTGAACTGCAACAAAGAATATCCATTGGGCATGTTCATCCCAGGACTGATGTTGATTTTTTTTGGAGCCTTATTTTTTGCCATCCATCTCTTCAATTCAAATATGTTGGGCCTCACTCATTTAAATTTGTGAGAATAGTGTGCAGTGTCATACAGTCTTCTTTTCACAGCAGTGACAAAACTTTTCATTTTTGTTAAAACAATGATTTTCCTGGCTTATTACAATCAACCTAAGTGTAAAGGCCGGTATCCTCGTACGAGAATCTCGCATACGAGCTTTCCTCGAATCTGGGCATGCGCAGTTGGCTCCTCGCGGCTCCTCGTATGCGAGATTCTCGTACGTGGATACCGGCCTTTAGTTTGAATGCCAATGTAACTTTTGCAAAGGTCTGATTGGGAATGAGCCAAAGCAACTGTGACTTTCTGGCTAGTTTTCCAAAGGTAGTAGTATGGTTATATAACCATATGCAATGAAAGGCAAACATAATACACACTGTGAGAATTATCCTAATTGTGGAGCAACTCGAGAACAACATCAGAAAGCATTGTTTTTGGTCGGTTGATTCAATTATCTCAATTGCCAAAACACTGCCCATAAGTGTTCTGAAAAAACAAGGCACTTGTGAAACATGTCAGTTTTCAGGCTGTAAAGAGGTGGCAATTATATTAAAGGGTGAATCACGTGATTGATGGTAAATTGAGAACAAGAATTAATTCTACATAACATGGGATCAACCACTTTCTCAGGTTATAATGTAGCATCGATCATGCTAGCAGCCCTCACTGCTGCTCAAAGCAGTGTAATTTTTCTGGTCAGAATTAGTCATCATACTCATGGGGGGCGTGGGAGGCGGAGTGGTGCTGCGGTAACGTATGCGCCCACGGATGTTAAGCTCCCGGGTTCGATCCCAACCCGGGGACACCCCCTTCATCTTGTGCAGAGTTCATTGGGTCACCTCTGGCTTCGTCTCGGGTGGTATTTCCTACAGACTAAACCACCCGGGGGAGTTCACTAAAAATGGCCACATAAAGACATTGCACTGCACCTTGCACATCCCCTCCTGTCATCCTGCCCGTGGGCCCGGGCGCTACATAAAAAGGCTCAAATGTACTTGATGTAATAAATAAAGGTCCGTGCTGCATACCTCAGATGAGGTCAAGCACTACCCCTGATTATTATATTATTATTATATTATTATTACTCATGGGGGGCATTTCTTGGGGCTGAAAATGGAACAAGGGGATGTGCCAGTTGCATGAATTCATTGTTAGAGCTCATGGCATTGATGTTTGATCACACCTGTGGCATGACATGGTGTGCCAGTAAAATCTGACCATAACATACCCTGGAGGCTTGGGCACAGCGAAACTATCCCATTGCGGATTTCAGTTTGGTTCCAGGACAGGACTCGAAATGTACTTCTGTCATATATGGTCACATACAGTATAGGCGACGGGTAATTCCATGACAGTTCATCCAAGCAATGCCACCCTACATATTCCAATTTTTACCAAATTTGGCACATGTGTTAAGACTGACATCAGTAGTGCGTCTGAATATTTTCAAGTAGCAGAGGTCAATTATAGGTCAGGAGGAAAAAAATGAAACAAAAAATGCACATTTTACAACATGTTGCCTTATATCTTCGGGACTACACATGCTAGGAGTATGGCCAATATGTCATTTGATTCACAACATTATGGAGAATCTACCACACACCTTGATAGATTTGAGTAGCGTAAACTACCCGCAAAAAGTGGGAGGTCGGTGACATGACCTTTGACCCTTTGAGTATGACGTAAGGTAGAAACCTGAGAAAAATATCCACGTGTACCTCTGCTCAATGCCTTTCATGAAACAAAGTTTAAGACTGGTAATATGTTCTGTTTTAGAGAAAAAAAATCCTAAGCGTAACCCCACCCGGCCTGCAACTGTCCTTCTCCTTCCCCGCTCACGTCTCCTGCAAGGTGTCCACGATCTTGTAAGCTACTAACATGGCGTCTGATAAAAATATGGAAAAATACTCACATACTCATTCAATTATACCTAATGATTTTAAAAAATCCCAATGGAAACATGATACCTTTGCCAGTCAGTAAATCCTAAGCTATCTGCACAGCTTGCACCAGGCCCTCTTATCTTGCTTGTTACCCCAGACCTCCTTATCAATAAAGCAGGCCAGATGGGTGAGAGGAGTAATATGAAACCTCCAGGGGAAGGACGAGTATTATTTTGCAACATCCGCACATACCAGGCCAGGACCAGCTTGCTGTCAAACTTACAATATATTTATGGTTATGTGGAATCACACATAAGACTAGTCATTGTACTAATTTCCCCCCTCGAAACTTGAGGTATGAGATTTTACCAGTTCTGGGGCCAGAGTCATGGTGATCTGACATGTCTTTGCTGAGCTCCTCTAGTGTGTGTTAGCGACAAACGTGCACCATATACTCCGTAAATTCCTCGAATAAGTGGTTGAAAATATATTCATCATGGATGAATGCTCATTCAGTGGTATTGGTGGCAACTGCCATAAACTGGTACACACAAGTCACCAAGGTCTACTAATTCCCAGTGAAGAAGACAAGGACTTATTATCACAGAGAACTGGTGTTCCACCGACCTCTATTTGTCAATATATACGTCGTCATCACAGTCAAGTTCTTCTGCGGCGAACATTTTCGTCGCTGAAGAGAAGGTGCTGCAACCCTTTTGGACTTCATAAGGAATCACCAAGAACTAAATGTTTGAAAGAGATTACCAGTGACTTTTACGGGAAGGTGAGGGCATTCGCGCCCTTCGCCGTGCCAGGACAGAAGATCTGCATCCAGTGCAATATAGAAGGCCACAGAAGATTTCCGGAAGCACCTCCAGCACAAGTGACATTGTCTCTACCTTCATCCCAGACCTTCGAGGGCCCTTCCACTAGCAATACCTCTCAATTGATTTGTGTCAGTCAAGAGCCACCTGGTACTTCAGATGTAGAAATGGAGTGTCAAACTGCCACATCTTCATCATCTCATGACGATCCAGAAGGTTCTGTCCTGGAAGTTAACACCGCCCTGGCGTCACTAGTTGAAACAGCGTTGAAGAGGAGTAAGTTTCGATAAATGGCAATGATAAATTTAGCTAGTCATATATTCAAAAAATCTAAGCAAAAAAGCACAAAATCTAGAGCATGTTTCAGAAGAGGAAGTGCGTGCATGTCATGAGAAGCTCCCTCCTTGACGTGAGACAGTGAGAACAGTGACAGGAACACAGCGTTTTCACAGGTTCAAACCTGTGTCCCTTACCCACCTCCAAGTTTTTGAAGTCTCCTCCTCACCAAATACAATGAAAGCAGTGCGCGTCAGCAGGCGAGAACAGAGTGATTCTAAGTTAGAAATGGAGCCACAGTTATTCAGTGTTGGTGATTATGCTTCTTGTGTTTGCAAAGGCGTACTTTGGATAAGTTTGGATAGGCTGTTTCAGACATATCCTCTGAATTTGGTGATTACCATGAGATGCTGCATCCAAGTAAGTGGTTGTGCCCAAGAATATCGATGTGCCCACGGATGTTAAGGTCCCGGGTTCGATCCCAGCCCGGGGACACCCCCTTCATCTCGTGCAGAGTTCATGGTGACCTCTGGCTTCGTCTTGGGTGGTATTTCCAATAGACTAAACCACCTGAGGGAGTCCACTAAAAATGGCCACGATTAAGACATTGCACTGCACCTTGCACATTCCCTCCTGTCAACCTGCCTGTTGGCCCGGGCATTTCAAAAATAAGGTCTATGTACTACAAGTTACAATAAAGGTCTGTGCCGCATACACTACATAGGGTCAGGCACTACCCAAGATTTTTTTTTTTTTTTAAAGTTCCGAAAATATAAGGGAACATGTTGTAAAATGTGCATTTTTGGTTTCATTTTTTTTCTCCTGACCTATTGATCTCTGCTACTTGAAAATATTCGGACGTACTACTGATGTCGGCCTTAACACATGTGCCAAAGTTTGTAAAAATTGGAATATGTAGGGTGGAATCTGGAATTTTTTTGGGGTGAACTGTCATGGAATTACCCCGGCCCGCCCATATCATGGCAACCTGTTTGTTGTGGGATATGTCTCTAGAGTGGAGTGAAACAAGTTGACTGTATTATACCACTTATCATATCTGTACAGATGGAGGCATGCGAGTTGGTCGTGACTACCAGGCAGTGATCCCAGAGTGCATCCCGGCCCCAGATCGTCGGCCTGAACAGTGTCCTGAACGGGCCTTGCTAGTCTGGTCACCCACGGCTGATCTGCCTGACTCCAAACGCGAGTGTGAGTAGTCCTTAAATCATGATCCATCAATCTTGATGTGCTTAATTTGATGAAACATCTAACTTTGCTTCTATAATTATCCTTCCCAGTGGATGAGTACATATCATTAGCAAAGGAAAAGTATGGATACAATGCAGAGCAAGCTCTGGGAATGCTGTTCTGGCACAAGCACGACTTGGAGAAGGCCATCCTTGACCTGGCCAATTTCACCCCGTTTCCAGATGAGTGGACTGTTGAAGACAAGGTTCTTTTCGAGCAAGCATTTCAGTTCCATGGGAAGAGTTTTCATCGGATTCGTCAAATGGTAAATGAACCTAATAAAAGGGGATTTAGCATGTTTTCAGGGTGAGATAAATTCAATGCACAAAAAATAGCAGATGCAAAAAATATTGCTGACCTTTTAGCAAGTTTCTATACTCATTTGGCTCTTGCCCAATTTAAAATATTTTTCTAAAAGCTAGATTGGAATCTGTTGTGCTGATGATAATGTCATGTCATTTTATTAGCTTCCAGACAAGTCAATCGCAAGCCTAGTTAAGTACTATTATTCATGGAAGAAGACGAGAACTCGGACCAGTCTGATGGACCGGCAGGCAAGGCGGCTGGCCCAGCAGAGGGGTGAAGATGGAAGTGATGGAGGTTCTGAACAGGGTTCCAACAGCGACAGTGAGGGAGATGACAAGCAGGAAGGGGTAAGTTTCAGAAGGCAGGGAAAGGGGAAGGTATTGTGGCCCCTAGGTGTGGCCCCAAATGGACGTTTTCTTAGAACCAAATGTTTTTTTTTCCTTTTTGGGGGTTATGTTTTTACCAGTGAATTTTTATCCTGACTCCTAAGGCTCATGCCCTGTGTTTTTTTCTGTTTTTATTTAAGAAAAGGACCATAAATAGAGGTATACGGCGAGAGAGTGGGCTCTCCTCCTATGTTACTAGTTCCGAAGAGGTAGGACTCACGTATTTATGTGTATTTCTTACTCTTGGAAAAAAAAAAGTTTGAGAGAGAACAAAAGAGATGAAGGAGAAAAAGAGCTTAAAGCGCTTATCGCGTGGCTTTTTTTGAGAGTGAGTTCCCGTCCCCCTGGCTTCCTTGCACCAAACTTCCACGACAACACCCCTCTTGCACCATAGTATCTCGACATGTTTTGCCCATTCCATCGCCCAGTTGCCTCCTATTTGTCCTTTACGCCACTTTTGTTTTCAGTATTTATTTTCCTATTCTTAAAAGGCCTGACCCTGTCCTGATGAACTCACCTAAATTTTGCAAAATATGGTCTTTGCAACCCTATACATTATCCTGTATGCTTTGAGATATGCTTGCCATTATGAGTGGGAGTGTGTGGGTTTCTTGTGCTGGGCACCACTTATTGTGATTACCATTGTGTTATATCCACCACGTTAATATGGTGGGATAATTCAAATCCAGTTGGGAATTTTTACAACAAAAAGGACACCTACTTTTCAGAAAGTTAGTGTAAAGTTTTGCTTTCATTGGTGGTTTACTTTTTCACTGCTACTTATGGGCAGGCTGTATTACTGTTTGCCTGAGTAGAGAAAATGAATTTATCGTGAATGCCAGTGAAAAAAATCAAGGATATGTTCAGCTGATAATTTAAAACAAATAGGTGTCTGACAAGAAATTTAATGATAGTTGGTACTTGAAAATTGGAATGCATAAGGAGTGCATTTGATTGAAGTCAATGTTTTCTTTGCTTCGAGTGTGGTTTAAAAACATATGTATCCGAATTGGCCTTCAACTTGGTGCATTCCAATCATCCCAGTCTTCTGTCAGTTTCGGGTATGGATATGATCACTCTTAAGCAGTGCCCATCACATGCTGAATGAAGTTGGGAACAGTTGATTGACGGCTCTTCCATTTTCTCCCTTCCCCCACCCCTGCCCTCAACCAATGCAACCGAAGCAGAAAGACCATGAAGGATCCCGCTCGGTGTGTGCAAACTGTGGTGTGTTCTGCACCCATCTGCATGCAACTCCCAAAGGCAACATGTGTAGCACCTGCTCCCACTATTGGAAGCGCAATGGGTCACTACGACCCACAACGGGACCAATCAAGAGGGAAGGGGCCCCTGCGGGAGGGGCTTCCTCCTCTGGGTCGGGAGGAACTGGAGCTGCCACGTCTTCCCAGTCACGACACCACCATCCGCACCACCACCATCACCACCATCACCACCACCCACACCATCTCCTGGTGATGCGGCACAAGAGGAAACCACCCAGGGGAATGTACATCAACCACGATGACCTGGTGGCCATGGCGACAGGACCATCTGGACAGGGTGACGGGATGCTGAAGGCAATGGACAGGGAGATTGTGTCACTCAAGAGGCAGGTTCAGAACAACAAGCAGATGATCAGCAGCCTGAAGCGGATCACTGGAGAAGGAGTGGAGGAATTCAGGGTCGATGGAGGCACAGGAAGGGTCAATGCCAGGTGGACCAATGATGAGTTGCTACTGGCAGTGCAAGGTTAGTGACGTTGCCATAGAAATTTCGGCTACAGTTGCTGTTAGGTCACATCTGCCATACTCGGAGGAAAAGCCCTAGCTACAATGTGCAGTACTGTCAACACCCTGATTTTTATGAGATATCCAAGCTGTGTCTTGTCTACCAATGACAACATTGATTTTTTAATTTTGAATAATGCTGCTGTACAGCTTCATCAGACTGCACATATTAATTTTAATCATTGCAACTTTTTGTGTCGAGAAAAAAAACTATGTTCATAATGACAGTGAAGTGAAAAGGCCACACAAAAGGCCACAGGACATCACATTCACTTGTGGAGAAGCACTACTTTAAAAAAAATTTAAAACCTTTTCTTATTACCACCACCAATTGTGGTCCACACCTTTATGGTAATGTTACAGAGGATGTATTTGAAGTAGTCTAAATATTAAAAGTCGGTATCCCGCCCACAGTGGAAAATATAGTGCAGTTCAAATGACAACCAGTCCACCAACTGTATTTTGCCACCATTACGAACAAATATGGTAAAAATTTGGGCAAGTCTTATTTCCTGTTCTACCTAATTTAATTAATGTCAGAATATGCAACTTTGTCAATAAATGTCCAGTAGTTGACCATCATCTGCCTATTTTGTGCTCAACTACTGTAAGTGCAGATGACAAGGATTAGTAGATAGTGATGGGATTTGCTATCCCATTTGTGTATTTACATAATCCAGGATATATGATTTGTTGAGGTACTTCATGTTCCAAATGACAGTATTGCTGCCATTGACTGCATGGCAACGATGTGATACTGGTCATGTCATTTGAAACCTGTAAACGTCAGAGTTGTTCAGGGAAGGTTCTTAAATACAGGGCACAGCATGTATTTTGAGCCAAGCAAAACACTAATGTTGTGATGGTCCTTGCAGGTGTGCGCAAATATGGGAAGGACTTCAAGGCTATCGCAGAGGTGATAGGCACCAAGACAGAAGCCCACCTCCGGTCCTTCTTCGTCAACTACAGGCGCAGATACAACCTGGATGCTGTGCTTAAAGAGTATGAAGTTGAAAATGGACCGATCGCAAATGATGATGAGAAGGAAACCAAAGGAGAGGCAAAGGGGGAGTCCAAATCGGATGCCAAGATTGAGGCAAAGGAAGAGAAGGTTTGTGCTATAAATTAATACTTAACTGGCTTTTTATTAACACGATACTTTTCCAGATGGAGGTGGATGCATCTTCAGGAAGTGATATTGGGACACCAACTCCACCTGGTGCCAATTCACCAATCACAGTAGGTGTGAGTGGTCCAGGCATGGCCCCAGGGGTCAAGCAGGGGCTAGCCGGTCGAGCAATTGCAGCGCAAGGTGGCAAATGATGATTACCCCCCCCGCCCTTCGTGCAAGAATCTAGAAGCTAAAATGTCTAGTTCACAATGAGTTTGCTCAGCAGAAGAGAAAAGAAAAATGAGAATTATTAACGACAAGCCTTATTCAAGTTTCCTTTCAAAAACATCTCGTAGGATTTAGGGGTGCGAATGTATTTATTTAAACAATCCTTTTTGTTTTCAAGCTTTTGTTTGCATCTTGTGAGTGTCTAGGGAGATGTAGGATTTAATGTGGTAGATGCAATTATTTCCCTGCCGATAATTAGACTTGTCTCTCTTTTGTTATGTTGTGATTGCGGTACAGATAATTTTTTTTCCTGCCATGTACGTGTGCGCGTAGGTTAACACCAATGTTTGCTGCAAGAACCAGTCAGAGTCAATGTACACACATCATTAGCTGTTGTTTTCTTTTTTCCTTCTTGACTTTACTCCCATTCCAAGTCGTTTCATGGAAAATACATAGTCTAATTTAATTCCATAATGAAATGTATATTTAAATAAAAATGTATGCAAGTAAGCACAACAAAACCCTCTCATTTAATATCCATCATTTAGCTCTCAAGCATGCACCTTGCATTCTGAACATGGAATATGTCACTGAAGAAAACTGGTTGGGGAATAGCATTTTATGTACAGTTGGGTCTCAACGCTTCGGGAGTGTTTCAAGTCGACTCTGAAGCAGCTGCTGCAGTGTCTTTGGAATGTTTGCGATTTTGCGCATAGCAGCTGCCTTTGCTGCTGCCTTGCTTTGGGTGCCTTTGACAGTGCATGGTTCGCATATGAAGTTTGGTGTTTTGTCTGGGTCCAGTGCGTTCCCAAGGCAATCTGGAAAACAGTTGGGATTAGTCTGGTGTGAAAGTGGACTAATAACAGTGGTAATACCTGCATGGTAGCCCTTGTGGCACAAGGTGCAGGGAACAACTTTGTCCTCCTCGTAGTTGTTCCAGCATCTGTAGCATGTAGGACAGTACTTCTTGTTGCGCCACAGTCTTCCACAGTTGGCACACAAGGTCTGGGCATACACTCTGGACCCATCCTTTGCCCTCTTGTACTGAAATGTAGGGTTGTACAGCATTGCCAAGCGTTATTATAAAATGTGCACACATACCTCGTGCTGCCATTCACTGCTTCTTTCACCTTCAGGCCCACCAGGTTCCCTGCTCCCACATGACCCGCACCTTGCACATTCTTGGCAGTGCCAGCGACCCATGGGGACTTTGCGCAGACCAACGCAATAAATGTGGTACCTACAAAATGTTAGAAGTAATGCAAACTACAGACTCAACCTGCAACCACCTGTAAGAATGTGGCCTCATTCAGACAAAGAGCATTTTCTTGGTAAGCCACGTCAATATCTAACAAACCATCGTTCTGATATCAATTCACTAGAGAGTAGCAGCAACCTGAGCAACCTTACTTCTCATGTGCACGGGCTGGTGGAACTCCTCTACCAATCAAAATGGGTTGTCTCTCCCCCATCCCCCTCCCCCTAACCATTCTACTCTCACGTGACGGCACACAACTTCCTGGAACATAAGTGGTCCTAATGTGCATGAGCTGGACAACCCTACCCAACTTTCAAAATTTGCTGGCCTGGAAGTCAGTATGTCTGAACAATCTGGCCCCTCTCAATCTGGTGGTCGTCTTGGTTGGTTGAATTGAGGCCAGTGTCTCCAGCACTGCTTGGATTCAACTTTAACTTGGCCACATAATGGAAGATTCCTCACCCTCTCACTCCACATGCCCTCTTTTAAGCAACAAAACAAGACTGACAAAGTTGGACATTTGCCAGGGTAAGAAAATTTTTAAAACTTGGGATTAATTGGTTTGGTAATTTAAGCATCGAGATATTTCCTACGCACTGCAGATTTCCCCCTTAATGTAAATATGGTATAACAAGTGTTTTCCAGTGTTGCGTTAATTACGGTGCTCATGAGCATGCAAAGCGTCAATCTAGAAAGACATTACCGTGGCCACACCAAGCTAGTCGAGGCTTTTCTGAGTGTATGCAGCAGGACTTACCCTCGATCGCACATGTCGCAGAACAGCATTTTGTCCTCGTCAGCAGGATCCTTACACTCAATGCAAGTTTTGCAGTCAGTGCACTGCCAGTCATAGGACTTGATATGTGGCACCATCTCTGAAGTGAGGTCCAGGCAGGACGGGTGCCCGCTAGACTCACACTGGGAGCAGTGGATCATTGCCTCGGTCTTCCCTTCCTTGTTGTGGCTCCTGTCCCCACTGCAAATCTTGCACTTCGCATCTGGCTTCTCGTCTGGCTCGAGCTCTGGTAACTCCACAGCAACGGCTGCCTTCTGCGTCTCGGCTGTCGACCCCGTCTCTTCTGTGTCACGGGTGCCTTCACTTGAGGAACTGGCAGTTCCAAAGCAGGAGAAGGGAGGAGGGGCTATTGTTCGCTTCTTGTCAAAAATCTCCAGTGATGAGGTAAGACGGGAAGCAAGGTGGGGTGAGGCTCATATAGCATAATACGCAGACAGACAGAGAGTACATAATGGAAGAGCCTACCGCCAAGAAAGAGGTGAACCAAAGTGGCCGAAAATGTTGCAAAGTTTGTGCATTGGTAATTGCTGATTTCAGCCTTATGTTAGTGAGAAAACCTGAAATTTATCATAATATAGTTACTGCCAATGGTGCAATACATCATAACTGGGCTCATCTTTGAAAATTAATATGGTATCCGGCACGTACAACATTCCCCGTCCACTGTCGTGTGTTCACAAATGCATTGATGTTTTCACTAGCAAGAAGTAACTGGCAGTCGTCAAGTTATCGTTAAGAAGCATAGGAGTCACATCCTTCTTTCTAAAAATAACAGTGTGAGATTGTCCCTTAATTCTAGCTAATGAAAACCACCTCGGGCCAGGGAATCTTGCATCCATTGCAGTGTTCCTGTGGAACTGCTGCTCCGTAACATGTGAACTGGCGATGCTGACATTGTACCTGACAGTTTACGCGTAGTATTGCATAGACAGGTGACAAAGAAGTAGCAGGATGAACATCTGATTTCAGGTTTTGACACAAACGTGCAGTCACAAGCCTAGAGCGTTCCAAATCTAGCAAAGGGCACTCAAACCAAATACTCTACAACCAAATTTCAAAACTGTGTATTTACAACAAAAGTGCATGAAAAAGAGGTGGGTCTACAAACAGTCCCCCAACTTGGTAAAAAGTGAACACAATAAAACTACCACACTTGAATCAAGATCACAACTGAGATGCTCTCTCTCCAAAGAAAAAAAGAACAATAAAGAAACAGAAACGAGTCGAATTATGTATCACAACAGTGGCGACTCATCACCTCTCTGAGACCGAGAAATCCCAGCAGCTTCAAATGCCTATGAACCCACAAGTAGCTTTGGCCTCCACAAGTACGGCACTACAGCTCTGTCAGATTTGCAGGCAGCTGAAGCAGCTAACTTGCAATTTGCACAGCCTCGGACAAGCGAAGAGCCGCCACTGAATCAGAAAGCTGCCAACCTTGACTCGTCAGAGGAACTAGAGTCGTCAGAATCGGATTGACTAACGTCCGACTCCATCGTGGCCTGCTCCTTCGGGGTCATGGGTCCGTACATCACTGTGTTCAGGGGGAAATAGCGTAGCTCATTTGGGGTGTACCTAGAAAACAACATCATTATTAGTGAAACGATTCACATTCTTGTACCACAAGAAAATTTTCACAACACTTACGACTTGTAGAAGTCACAAAACTGTCCTGGAATGAGGGCCACAGGATAATTCCCGACATTGGTGTTCTCCTTGATGTACTTCTTGGTCTCTCCAACTGGGTAATGAACCGTAAAGCTCTGAAGATCGAAACAGCAACGGCGTTCTTCCTTCCTCTCTTTGTTCAGTGATGAGTTCCACGATGCTGCTGACTTGGTGGCCTTTGACCTGTACTCCTGCACCTTATTCTTCTCAACACTGGCATAGCTTGCCTTCTGCTTTGATGCAAACTCTTTGTCCTTCTTCGTCCGGACTGTCTTATGATACTCTTCATACTTCTCGGAGAAATCATTGAACATGATGTCAAGGACCTCACTACTGCGCAAAGCTGTCAGGCCTGCATGGAAGGAAGAGTAATAATCAATAATGTTGTTAGTGTTGAAAAAACACTGCATGAAAAATAGCATATGGATGCTTGTCCCCAAGTAATAGTGCAACACTACTTGGGCTAATACAGAGCTCATCCAATAACTACAGTTTATGGGATCATGGTGACACTATATGGACACCATGAGCCCATAAACTGTAGTTATTTGGTGTTTTCATCATAAGATTTTGTAATGATATTGGTGAAGAAAATCTTACCAAGGTCACAGAGTGTCTCAGACACAACGTTCTTGTCCCTGAGGTACGCCTTCTCCTCCGCCTCAACTGGCCTACGCTTGAGGTCTGGATACTTGCGCTTAAAGGACTTGATGCCGAGGAACTCGCACACTTGCTCCTGCAGCATGAAGTGATCAGCTGCCTTGTCATTCAAGGGCCAGGAGTACTCCACCAGCATGTCCGCTGTGAACACCTGGTTGCTATCTGCGTCAAACACTTCATGGCGAGGCTTCTTCTTCACACTACTTGCTGTGCTCCCTCTGGACTCCTCATCATTTTGGACTGGCGCTAAGAAAATGCGGATAAAAATTATTAAGGCCAGAGATGACTAGATAAACACAAATTATTCAGTAAGATGATCAATATAAAGACAGTCTTACGTTGGTCCTAGTAACAGACAAAATTGCACATGGGTGTATGCAATACAATTAACTTCTTACTGTATCTTCCAGAATGGTTCAATATAAGCTACTCATATCCATCTCTACCTTGACCGCCCAAGTCTTTTAAATACCATTCACTTTGTACATGCATATTCTGTAGGAAATAACTTTCCATCAACTGGATTGTGCATGCTAGGGGTTTCTACATCATTTTGGGGGGGACTGTACCTGCAGGGGTTTTGTTATCAGCCGAAGGAATTGGAATTTCACTGAGGCGCACGCCTTTGAACCCTTCTGATTGGGGCCCTTCTGTGACAGCTAGTATGTGGGATGACAAAAATTGTGCAGTTATCATGGCAAATGATGGTTTCTCAGAAATTCTGTGCTCTCTCTCACCTGAAGCTGCGCTACGTGATGGCGTCTGTGGCCGACTGCTGTTCTCGGCACTCATTCTGGTCTCCTCCTCAAATATCTGCAGAGGTTGCTTCTTCTCCGCCTTGGGCTTCTTCTTCTCTGGCTTTTCTCCTTTCTCTAAAAAATCATGCATATAATTTTACAAATGTAAGGAGTAGTAACAATTTATACTATAGGCTGGTTCCATTTCAATCCAGACGGAGGGTGCCCAGTCATGGTCTTCGATTTAAAAAAAAAATATATATGTGAAACCCACATCCAATTGAACCCTT
>JYFJ02004476.1:0-31932 GCA_000934665.2 Catajapyx aquilonaris
CCAGCAGCGAAATTCATCCTTTTTCTGGACCAATTAAAGCCTGCACATATTGATTTCCTATATTCACATCTTTCCTTTGCTTCAAATTGATCAGTTCCCCGGTGCAAGCTGAGACCCTCCCATCCATCGTAATGTGGCTTGCTCATTAAGCTTCAACCGCCAACAACGCTCCTTTTTTTTTGCAGGATCACTATTACTTTTTCCAATTCGTATACGTCACGTTGTGTTACTGGCAATAAACATTCCCTTTCGCATATTCAATAAATATTTTCTTGCACATAACCAATGGGGTGAGTGCTACTATCAGTTATACACTGCGATGTGCAGCACAGAACGATTGTCCGAAATAATAGCCGCCTGATAGAACTTTTGGCTCATTTCAAATCCATGCATAATAAGGACGAATCAACACTCCATTTCTATGAATGATTGATCAACTTCTGGCAATAATTTGTCATGAAATATGCATTTTTAGCATCCACATGGGGAAGTTTGTGCCAAATATTAGAATTTTCTACTGCACTGCCTAAGGGTTAAAGGCAGACCAAAACTACTGGAGTGTCAAGTGCCCTTTTTTTGCATGGCTACAGTGACTACGTAAAATAATTTATTAGGAGTTAAATCGCCGTAAGTGTCGCCCTTTACCCCAAAATGGAGGCGTGGTAACAATACATGGCCGCGTTTTTGTTTATTCAGATTAAATAGTGTACACTATACAGCTTTGCATTGTGACATTTGTTTCAAACTACTCTAACTGCAATATTTAACTCCATATTTCAATACGTCATACTCAATTTTCATTTATACGTCATTACCTGCAAACTACCTGATCAGACTGATTTTGTTCATTTAAAGGGACACTCCACCAAAAAAACAAGTTTGGCTCTAAAAATCGGGCAAAAAAATCCTGAAACCGAAGGTGCAATCGGTTTTTCGCTTCGCGGAACGATAATCCCAGGGCGAGGGGTTAAAGTGGGGAAATTCAAATAGTGCGCTAGAAGCTGGGCGTCTGCCAGCGACGCCCTCGGGACCTTGGGAACTGGAGGGTTGCTTCTAGAGATGGGACTATCGATGGTTTACTTGTGGCATATCGATATATATCGCCACTTCCATATATCGATAGTATCGGATCCCAGAGCGGTGTAGCCCTCCAGTTCCCCTGTTCCCCGCGTGGCGGCGCCACTCATTAGCAGACGACACACTTTGACACCTCGCCCTGGGATTACTGTTCCGCGTAGCGAAAAACGAATTGCACCGTCTGATTCAGGATTTTTTGCCCGATTTTTAGAGCCAAACTGGTTTTTTGAGTGGAGTATCCCTTTAAAACAAGATCGGCAAATCACGAGATAGTGATTCAATGAGACTTTCTCATTCTTTCAAGTACCGTATGCGCATGTGAATCAATATATCGATACCGAGATATCGCAACGTATCGATTCCAGTATCGGCCTGGCCGAGGACGCGCATCGCAAACATGTCCAACGTCAGGAATTAATTCCACAGCCCCTGTGCCAGAACCCCAGGTAACACCCTGCGTAAATCCCCGACACACTTGGTCAAGAATCCAGGGAAACGAATTTCGAAATCCTACGATAACTCGCCTGTAATGTAGACTTGTGCGGATAGAGTGAACCCGGAAAACCGAAAGTGGCAGGTCACCCGAAGTTGACTATGAAACCTATTTAGGTCACGCTTAATCAGAATCTGAAAACTGTTTATGGCTATCTCTTGCGGTTTAGACCCTGGTACCTGTCCACAGACGGACGGACTACTTGTATGCCATTTTTTAAATGAGAAAAGTCTTTAAAAAAAGTGCTGCATGATTCCATATAACTGCTAAAGCTTCTACTGGCACAAAAGTAGCAACTCTGCATTTGACGTCACTACATCCTCCATATAAACCTGGGGCCAAGCCGACAGCGGTCCTATTCTTCCCTCTAGTGTCGTTTGGCACTTGAAACATTGTTGCCCAAAACGTCATAATTTATATTTTCTTCCCAAGTCACGTAATAAAACGAGTTTTAGTGAGAGTGACTAACTCCCAGCATCGTGCTTAGGTATAGTGTCAGCTAGCCAGTGCTCTCTGTGTGGTAATGACGATTCCCAGTACTTCCTCATGGTGCTGTAGCTTTGTGGGGCCATCATCCATCGTGCCGGAGCTTCCAGTCATAATTTATGAAGTGGTGCAGACCAAGAGGGAGATTAATACGAGCCCTGCTTGGTCTCCACCTAAAAGATTCCTCAAATTGCGGCAAGCAATCTCCCTCTTCTCGTCTTATCCATTTTGCTCGGCCCCAACACTGCTTCTCGCGCGCCCACTTAATCAGTTTATCCGATTATTTATAACCCAACCACGAACATGTCATATTGTACTGTAAGTTACGAAGTAGGGTGTAGTGTAACTTGGCGCTCGTGGTTTTTCTGAGCGTCATATATGAATAAAAGAAAAATCGTTGGGAATTGCATCGACGCGCTCGGTACATTAGGAAAAAAAAAAATGCCACTTTGAGAATATAATCCAGTCTATCCCGCATATTAATGTACACTGTTTATAAATTATTTATTGGTAGCTTGGAATATGCACAACAGATGATGGATGACTGAATCACTAGATCTGAAGCAGTTTATGAATTATTGTGTATGTGCAGAACAGGTTCCTATAATTAAGGACTTGTACGGGTAAGTGATGACCTGCTAACAGCCCCAACAATTGCCCAAAAAAGGGCATCGTCCCAACTCAGCAGTTGCGTCGAAATAGGAATGCAAAAGGCGGTCTTAGCACTGATCCCAATAGTTTACCGGGTTTCATTTCTACGTATTGATTCGATCGACTTATTGGAATTTTAATGGGCCTTGCGAGTATGATGGGCCACTGAACGCGACTTGAAAAGATAAAAATGAACTTGGCTCGCAGGGAAATGAGAGCCTCGACAAGACTGTCGTTCTACTAAAAGAAGAGACTCTGCACATTGCCATGAAGTCGTCAAGGCGAGGCAAATGTATAGAACGAAATACGTTTTACAGTAGATCGTGAGTGATGATGGTAATGACACTTCAGAAATTTTTTGGTGAAGAGTTACATTAATTGACTAAGTTATACTTTTCGGAAACATGGAGTTTCCATAAGTCCCAACGCTTGCTTCCTAATACTTTTCTCAATAAGATCTAACTTAACACCTAATTACACCATAAGGCATAACCTCTATAGTCTGCTCATCGTCACCATTGAGGTTCTGGGGCTGCAAAAAAATATAAACCATTCGAGGGTGTGCTTGACGCTGGGCCTGCAAATGGGACATTGATGTGAAGCCTGACAAGTGAGAATGTCAACATTGTGACTCGGATTGGAACACTTCACTTTTGTGGTGCTTTATAAGAAAACTGACTTTTCCTTCAGAATATGCACATTAAAGACTAGACTGCACAATGCTTCACTCAATCCCGACAAAAATGTATCATGTGATGGCATATGGCCAGCAAGTGTTGAACATGACCAACATAGTGAACATGTCCAAACTAACATTGTACAGAGGAATGGGTTTTTTTTCTGCTCCCATCCCATCACTTCTCCTCTACTACACATGCAAAACAGGAGAGAGCACACGACTAAAAGCATGGTACATAATCAGAATAATTTATGTATGCATTAACAAGGATCCCTTCCAGCTTACTTGACCAGAATCCATGATTAGATGTCGTTCAGTCACCTGCAATAAAAAGAACCCAGGGTGAGGCACGTTGAGCCTGAGAGGATTGAGGTTGAGAAACTATGCTGACTCAGGTATGAAATATCTACCTGAGAACTTAGTAGTCCCCGACAACTGAGCAATCATACACAATCCAGATAAGTTTATGTGCTAGTGACAACAATGATTTATTGCACAGCTCAACTCTGAACATAACACTACTGCAATTAACACAGTTTTACACTGGTTGGAGAGTTGGACACATCACACAGGGACATTAAATATCAGGCTAGGCGTACCATGTTTCCAAATACTAGCACTACAACTACTGGCACAATATAAAAATTTGCTCATCCATCCCTTAAATGCAGTGTTCTTCCTTAAAAAGAATTTAGCAACCTGAAATTTTAACTCCTTCTACCTTTAAAAATTGACCAGAAACAGCACCAAGAATTGTCTTGTCTTTTAAAATCTGAAACAATATCCCTTTTCTTTGTTGATATTATTCCAACACAACAATTATGCACTGCGAATGAATTGGAATTTTTGCATTTGGATTTGGATTTTTCAATCTTTTCAACTTTTTTTCCCCTATCTGACTTGACGTTAATCTTACCTGCCTTTTTGTATATGATTATGAAGAAGAAGAAAAACACAAAAAACACCCCATAAATACTGACGAAGATGTTTTTATAACCCATGTCAACCATATACTTTGTCCCACCAAAATCCCTCTCACTCACACTATCTTGTCCTTTTACACCTCCTCCTTAGACTGTGTGCCCCAGCTTGTTCCACTCCCCTCTGGGTCCCTGGTCAAAAACTGAACAAACTCCTGCAGCAAATCCTCCTGGTCATCAAACAAGTTTACCATCTCCTGGTACAGTTCTGCCTCCAACAGATGCTTCCTCAGAAGTGCAGATGCAGCACCCTCCTCATCCACCTTGCCCTGGTTCTTCTGCCAAGTGTGTAATAAGTCAAGGAACACCTTGAACTTATCTGGTCGCCCTTCATAACGCCTCTTGACTTTGTCGACAAACTGGACCGCAAGGTTAACAATTGGTGATGTTGCTGATTCTGATGCAAACGGTGGCTCAACAGGAGCATTGTCCATTGGGTCAGCTCTCCCACCTACTTCTTCTGGTGCTACAGAAACTTCTGGAACCACAACCGGCAGCTGGGTGGGGTTGGTGAGAGGGGACCCAGTTGGAACATTCTGAGATGTCGGAGTGTCCAACATCTGATCTGCACGCAGGACTTGAACCTTCCAACCAGCAGGAAGGTAATGAGGCATGGTCAGCATCAACTGTTCTCCACCAGGTAGTACTTCAACCTTCCAACCACGGGGCAGGAAAGCATTGAAGCCAACAATCAACTCAATATGATCTCGGAAGAGGCTCGCGATACGTTCCACCATTCTTGCTGGGCATAATGACTCTTCGTCTGTGTCGTTCACAAGGTCGAGAAAATCATGAAACAGCTGCGGTTTGTAGCTAACCGTGGACTCTACCTTGTCCAAATAGGCTGTCGCATCATTAATTCTCCGCCACACTTTGCGCTGTACATCGTCATCATGATTGCTGTCACCCGATGGAGCATCAGCTTGTTCGGTTGGTGGCGACCCGACACTCCCTGCCACTCCACTCGACCCTGAACTCCCTGAATCTGGATTCGGAGGGTACTCTTGAGTTGCAGTTGCAGCTGCTGCTGCTGCTGCTGGGGGGCCTGTTGACATGGTACCAGGAGCTACCATAGGAGGAATGGTCTCTGAGCCTGCTTCGTCTGCATTCTTATTCATCGTGGACGTAGCGGTTTTTGTGAAGTCAGGAACACAATGGGAACTGTGTAACCTGTAACAACAAAGCACATTCCCAGTAACACATGGAAGTACAACAATGTCCATGAAATTGTCTGAATAATTATGTTCATTACAAATGAAGACCTCGGGGGAATAACTATCAAGGTCTACCTCAGGTGAAACGGAGACATTCCAATTTTAAATTTCGAAGGTCCATAAGGTTCTATTGTAAATCTCACTTTCGGGGAATTCCATTGTGACCTATGGCCATAACTCCACAACCACGACCAACCCATCATATTCTACACTTCGGGTGGTTCCATTTCAGATCAGCCAGTGAGTGAAAAAAGGTGTCAGGTCATAGTCATCGATTTTTTTGAAAAAAATATATGTGAAACCCACATCCAATTGAACTCTTATGGAGCAATCAGTTTTACTAGATTAAATTTAGTTATCAAGATATTAATATTTCTTTGAAGGGGTACCAAAATCACAATAACGCGAAGAGGCACTTTTTCCCGCTTTTTCCATTGCTTTCAATGAGGATATCTCGGGAACTGTTCTGAGAACCAACATGAAATTTAAAACTCATGCTTTTGGAATAACACACTGTCATTTAATGCATAAATTTACTCTATTTAATGGTACAGTCACCTGCAAAAAAATCACCAATCTTGCATATTTTGGTCAAAATGCGCATATTTCGCAATTTATTACGCCGTTATGGTAAACATGACGGTTGTGCTGATTATATTTTGTGATATACTCGGCGACAACCTCCAGGCTATGAAATAAAACCTTCGTTAGCTCCGCGTGTAGTTGAGATATGAGAGGTGAAAATATGGCAACAAGCGAAAACATGCATATTTCAAAAATGATTTTCTCAAAAAAGCCATTTTTAATTTTTTATTTTAATTTTTTATTTTAAAATTAACTGGTGTCAATACCCCGTATATATTTTTTATACGTGAGATACAAATTTTTGTAATGTCACAACTTTCGTAATTGTGCTACGAAATGGACAATTCAAATAAATATTTTCTCGAAGAAGCCATTTTGAAGATTTTATTTTTATTTTATATTTTACAAGGACGGACATGTTATAAAATTAAGTAGTGTCAAAACCCGGTATGTATTTCTTATACGTGAGATATAAATTTTTTGTGCTACAATATGCACACTTAAAATAAACATTTTCTCGAAGAAGCAATTTTGAAATTTTAATCGTTGTTTTTTGTATAACAAAGTAGCATGAGTTCGATTATAAAATTATATCAAAATTCGGTATATATTTGTATTCAGTGAGACAAAAATTACCACTGTAAAAAAAAATCGTGTCTCACTTAATACAAATATATACCGAATTTTGATATAATTTTATAATCGAACTCTACTTTGTTATACAAAAAATAACGATTAAATTTTCAAAATTGCTTCTTCGAGAAAATATTTATTTTAAGTGTGCATATTGTAGCACCATATATTACAAAAATTGTGACTTTACACAAATTTATATCTCACGTATAATAAATATATACCGGGTTTTGACACTACTTAATTTTATAACATGTCCGTCCTTGTAAAATAAAAAATAAAAATAAAATATTCAAAGTGGCTTCTTCGAGAAAATAATTTTTGAAATATGCATGTTTTCGCTTGTTGCCATATTTTCACCTCGCATATCTCAACTACACTAGGAGCTAACGAAGGTTTTATTTCATAGCCTGGAGGGGGTCACCGAGTATATCACAAAATATTATCAGCACAACCGTCACGTTTACCATAACGGCGTAATAAATTGCGAAATATGCGCATTTTGACCAAAATATGCAAGATTGGTGATTTTTTTGCAGGTGACTGTACCATTAATAGAGTAAATTTATGCATAAAATGACAGTGTGTTATTCCAAAAGCATGAGTTTAAAATTTCATGTTGGTTCTCAGAATAATTCTCGAGATATCCTCATTGAAAGCAATGGAAAAAGCGGGAAAAAGCGCGTCTTCGCGTGATTGTGATTTTGGTACCCCTTCAAAGAAATATTAATATCTCGATAACTAAATTTAATCTGGTAAAACTGATTGCTCCATAAGAGTTCAATTGGATGTGGGTTTCACATATATTTTTTTCAAAAAAATCGATGACTATGACCTGACACCTTTTTTCACTCACTGGCTGATCTGAAATGGAACCACCCACTAGTGAAAGTATCTTCTGAGATATTATGTAACATATTTTTGACAAAATGTGGACCTTGATCGTTCTCCCCCCGAGGTCTTCAAATGTTCAGTGAAAATCAAGTGAAATTTCAGCACAAGGCATTGTTGTCCATTTGTTGATATCCTCCAAATAATGTCAAGTTAATGTGTGACATTTTTGATCTATGCAATAATAAATTACCAGGCTTATGTAAATGAGAAGCAACACATGAACCTTCCATGGATTGATTGGGCAGTGATCCACGATAATTTCAACTGCAAAGTTGTTCCTCATTGTAAGTCTTTCAATGAAAAATGAAGCTAATTAGTCAATGTTTGCCTAATCAGATTCTCAACCAAGTCAAATGAATTTGAAAATCATCACTTTGGATTTTTTTTCCAACATCACCTGACCTCAAAAAAGGTTTGGAGTTGTCGAGGATTTATGCCAATTTTTATGACAATATTAGCAAATGTTCCATTTTTTAAAGTTGCTTATGGCTCACAAAGAGTAATCTCTCAAAATAAATTATACAGTGTGGCAACCTTGCTGTGCAATCTGGCAGCCCTTCAAATGGGACAATTCAATGTTAAACCAGTAATTCAGACCATTAACTCCATCAATATCAATTTTAGTAGACCACATACTAGCTTCTGCTTAAAAATGGCACCTCTTCTATCATTTCCGTAAAAAAAAAAGATTTTAAAATGCTCATAAGTTAACACCTTTTGTGGCCATTTGAAGTTTTTAAAATGTTAAATTTGCAAACGCAATTTGCAGTGTACTACAGTAATTTTTTTGGAAGTTGTTCCTGATAATATTATGTGAAAAATTTAGTGTCAGTATTTGACCATCTGGACTAGCAGATTTCCACTTTTATGTCTTTTACCACATTGTCTATTGTCACAATTGTTCATTTTGTGAATGTACAAGGTTTAAAGTGAAGCACATAGCTGAAGGCAGAGCTTAATATTATTTATGCAAACTAACTACAGACCTTATCAAAAATTGGTAACAGACGTTACACAGATTTTTAAAACTCACATTGCAAAATGATGCAAATCATCCCACTGTACATTACCTCATGTTCACAACAATTGAAGGGGAGACAATGCAAAGGTCTTAAGTGCCAAAAAAATCCTGATTTGAGTTATGAGTGTCAAGGTATCCTATGTGCCATCGCCAATGTTGGGTAGAAGTCCCAAGTGCCAGAAAAATCAGTAAGGTTCTGCATTTGACCAGTAGATTGGGAGGTTGCCTATTTTGTTTTGTTTTGTTGAGGAGAAAGAAACATGCATAACTCAAAATCAGGGGTTTGGCACTTAGGACCTTTGCATTGTCTCCCCTTCATTATTCCAAAATGAACTGCGATTGTTTATTCCCACCTAAACTACTACACTTCTGTCCAGAGATGCCCCTCTTGTGATAATGGAGAACTGCACAAGTAGTAACAGAGGCCACACAACTCAGGAACACCAATCTTTTAGCAGAAAATTAATACAGAAAATGAGAGAACTGTTTTGTGTAATATCGTGTTTACCATAGTATCTGCTATTGGGATAAAATGCTAACAAATGCGACAATATTATTACATGCTAAATGCTTGACTTTGAATCCCACATATTCACTACATTGCACTGTGCTGTCTGTGTAACCTCCAACTCACCTCTTCGTGTGGATTCTGGATGCTGGATGATCCGGATGTGTGAGATGGGCAATACACAAGGTACACCAGACAGCACCAAGTACAGACAGCACCAAGTACAGTGTACAGACAGCACCAGTACACCAAACAGCACCAAGAGGAAAGGGGAAAGGGGAAAAATTAAAGATGGCGAAAGGACGCCATGGAGAGCGCATGCGCCGTGGAATGTCAGTCTTCATCTAGGTCCAGGTGGAAGCACCTACCCTCTCTATTCCCTCTATTCTTATTCGATCAGAGACCCTCTATATACTTTGCACGGTGTACTTTGTGTACAGGATGTACTAGAGTAACTGGTCAAGCGCTCATGAGGCTGTGGAGAAAAATCGTAGGTGGTAACAACCCCGGTCGGTCTTATAAAACAATTGACAATAAGGTAGTAGGCGATTTTAATTTCGGCACGACACGACGTCATATCATTTCTGTTTGAATTGAAAGGCGGGTGCAGTGCGGGTTGCACTGAACAGGGCGCTCTCATGCTACCTGCGCAAAGTAAACTGTTCGCATGTGCCGGGGCCGTGCTTTGGGCCTCGGAAACTCCTCTTCATGTGCCCATGCAGCTGTGTACCGGGAAATGGCGGATGATGTTGAGGAAACCAAGAAGCACAGGTCTCTGTAGTACACTACAGGGAGGAATGACAGTACGTGAGACCGGTACATTGCGTGGCAGGCGAGATACGACATGTACAGTAGTACAGCACTGTACTGGCCGGATAAAGCCTGTGTACAGTACTGTACTGTATCGTACATCATGATTCATGATATGTGCCCCTCTTACCGCACGTACCATGGCAATGGAGGAAAACGTTCTGGACCGTTCTGTACCTTATTCTGGACACTTGCACTGACTTGTGAGTAAACCTGAGCAGCGATGTAGCGGCTATCCAACGCAATACCACATTACCACCCACAGCATCTAGCTGAACACGATAAGAGGGGGAGTGACCAGACCAGACCTGTAACAGACTGGCAACTATAAGCAACCATTATTCGCACGAACAGGGCATAATGGAGTCATTTGTTAAACTGGTTCAGTGAGGCCATTTTAAAGTCCTTACTAGACATCGCTTTTGGACAAGTCACACTGATTACCAAAATCGCTATTGTATTTAGAAAATTGCTGTCCCAACTTGAGAGGGATGTAGTGTCTCATACATAATTTTTACGACAAAATACCAGGCGACTTTCAGACTGAGAATGTTCCTGTGCCTGTGTGGTAGAACATGCTGGTATCACATTTTCCAGACACCCTGTATATTTTGTAAAGAAAACTCTTGTTTGACTTGTGATTTCCGCTGCTATTTTGATTCATTTGCAAAATTCGACGCGGATGTGAATGTTAACTATTACCGGTACTGCAATAGTGACTGAAAATTGGAAGACCTACACAGGCACGTGTTTTGCAGCACTGGATACATGTAATATTATCAGATAGCAAATAGCCTCGAATCTAACATTTTTCGAAAAATATGGACGGTTGATCCTGAATATATTTATGTGAACATCCAGCAAAGTACGCACCATACTTTCAGAACCATGTTTTCCCATAGTGGACTTGAATATTACAAGAGCCCAAAAATGAACAAGGCCGCCCCCATACACAAAAGTGGACACAGGTTGTTTTTTGGTGCGGAAGAGAGAGTGCAAGCGAACAGCTGCAGGGAGGCAGATATCAGGCCAGCTACCACCGCATGAATCCCTCGCCCCGGGGCCAGGGGCATGGCCCGCCCATGCCCATAATGTAATGAATGTATGTATCTGTGGCACGCAAGCCTGGGCACGTTCCTTCATTCAATCATCCCTAGGTCCTCGTACAAGAGACCTTATGTTAGAAAGCAGGGTAAAATGCTGCCAGGGGGGAAATCCCCTACCTAAACGTCCAGCCACTGAAATGCCTTATCAACACTCCTCCACTCGGGGGGAGAGTTGAGGGGGGGGGGGGGGGAAGTCTGCAGTAGCCCAACCCTCAAGCCTGCACGCCTCATGTAGTTTGCACTTAGGCTTTTTGCACCCAACACCCCCTCCTTAACCATACATCACTAGCCTTCACCGCTTTTATCTCGACTCCACCCACTGACCACACCCATCACTTCCCCACGACCTCACACAATGTTACGTCTTACTAGTGTGTACGCAATCCATGTGGTATGGATTTTCTTAATAGCCTTCACCCCAAGTAGGGTCCTACTAAAGGAGAGGGTGATTATTGTGGAACAGCATCCACATCTTCGTATCATCCTCATAGTTCTTAGTCAACTAAATTATGCAAAGTCGTATGTTGGTCCTATATGCAAATTTCGTCTTGGATTGTCATAAATAGCCTTACTAGTGAACCAATTTTGCAACCCCGAGTAATATGGACGTAAGTGGGGTAGTGGGCCCAAAAATCTGAAAATGATGGTCCCTAACCTCTGCTGATTCAGGTCGCATTCATATTATTACTTCATCTTACAACTCCTAAAGGCTATTATGTCATAATTCACACACGCATGTCACATTTTTGCCATACAAGTTAGCTATATGTACAGTACCATAAACCCAAATGTTATTATAATGGCGTTGTCCTTATCAGTTGCATGCCATGTGATACCTTGTTCTCATATTTCAAGTACGGCAAGTAAAACTTTATTGAACGAATACTAGTCGCGACAACGCTTACTACTGCATATGAGTTATGTGGGTAATATTCAAAACTGGAATGCATAAGTTATCAACTGAGGACACATAATAAAGTATAAATTGAGCCCTGAATATATTTACATACTGTAAATATATTCAGGGCTGTATGTATATTTTATGTACGTACGTAAAGTATATGTAAAGTATATACGGTATACAGTATATGCTTTACATATATACTTTACGTACATACATCTCATAATATATTACTCTTTAATAAGCAGGATAATCATCATAATATTGTACAAGTAGCCTATATAGCAGTATGCCTATCGCCTCCTGACCTAAATTTTAAACTATATAGGTACAGTATATAATAATGGTAATCATATCATTCTAGGGAATATAGCCTGAACGCTTCAAAACAGCCAATAATATGGCTAATGTCATTACGCCAAATATGTAAGTGTGCCCTGTATAATTTTGTGGCACTATAGGATCATAATGATGTAAAATACGAGTCATCGAATCATCAAAATTATGGCAATTACCGCCTTCGCAGAGAGAACAAACTAACCAAACACCATTAATTGCTTCAAAATATGACTGGCTTGCATAACAAATATGGGTGGAAATATATTCCACGCACATTTTCTTTCAGCATATTTTATGCAAATGAGTGTCATACTTTTATATTCAATAAACACTGTTTTAACAGACAGCATGATAGGACCAAATAATTTCTATCCGCCAATTTTTATAAGGTCCTATTGCCATTGTCAGTGCAACAATATAGTGATGCCATTTGGACCTTTTAAAGTCAATAACTACTTTATATGAATAACTATTTTACGTATACGCCCCGAGGGTGAGGTTTCAGAAATATTATTTACGTAAAGTCGGTAGAACTTTTAGTTTGTGAATATATCGCTTTACGAATTAATTATCTGGAAGTAAAGAAGAAACATGAGTACATCTCACTTTACCTAATGAAAGCACTCCCGCTTGAAGACCTGAAATGCAAATATTAGTCATATTTGAATAATTTCGAGATTGTGAGTTTGAAGTTTGAAGACTTCATTATCCTTTATAGGAATCCTTTTTCTGTAGGGAACTGTAATTGCTTCATAGCGGAAAAAAACACGCATCAAGAACAATGCTTAACTCAATTTGAACCTAATTGTAACTTGGATAGTTCTGCATTTCAGGGCTTCATTTGTATCACTTCCATCGCTTCACAAAATGAGGCCATTAATTTGCCGCAATGACTTTCAATTTTTAATCTCATCGCCGCAACTTTTTTTTTTGTCATTCCATTGACATACTGTACGCCTACTGTACACAAACTGTTGCAGTTAGTGTCCGTACACTGAAATGCTGTAATGATGCTTGCGATAGGATACAGTGTTTCTACTGATAACATCGATATACGTTGTACTTGCAGGGCTGATACCGCTGCCAGGTAATATTGCGGTTATGCCGACAAATGCTGCGGGACTGTTTGCTGCACACAGGACTATTTTCCCACCGCAAATAACGACCCTTAAAGAGCATTACAGTGCGATAGCAACTGATGTAAAAAAAAAAGTGTGCTACTCTTTCTATTGCTCAAACACCAATAGAGAACTACTCTAAAAGTGAAAGCTGCCATATATCATGATTGAAAGATACATGGTTGTCACTAGCGTAAAGTGTCGTGCGCGATAGGCCAAATAGCTAATTACAGTAAAGCCTGTCAATGTCAATAACGGAAAAGGATTTGTTGCAGGATAGGTTATGGAGCATATTGCTATAATCTTTTGCGATGGTGTTCCTAATAATATTAAATAAAAAGTGAACCACAGTTTTTGCTGAGCCATATCTGGATATGAAAATTAACAATTCGCAAATTTGTCGAATGGTCACCGATTTGAATTTGAATTTTCCAGCAATGTTAGAAATTGCTCAATTTTTAGAGTAGCTTATCGTTCACTAAAAGTACTTCTGTATATCATAAATGACTGTCCCAATCATTTATGATATACAGTAGCGAATTATATAGGCTACTGTTTCCAGAGAGGGTTGTCCGACAACCCTGTCTGGAAACACAATGTGGACCAGTATATAATTCACACCTATTAATATAAATTTTATTAGACAATTTGCAACACTTAAATATTTCTAATCTCCTGGAATTGCCGCAAAAATAATAAAATAATCTCAAGTAGGCCTACTTCTCAAGTAATTCACACCTCTGTAAATATTCATGCGCATCTTTCTTAGGCATCTTCGAGTACATGGAACAGTCTGTGCAGCCCACAAGTCATCGATGCCGACCGAGATTTGAGCCTCGTGAGTAATGCAAGCAGTAGTAAAGGTCAAATTCTGAAATATTCCAAAGTGAATTCTCTCCAGCCATAATGCAGATTCCAGGATGGGGGTGAAATGGTAATATGGCGACAAATCGCTTGCCGGCGACGCCGTTATTAATTCAGAATCCCAATTAGCGGCGAGATAAGATGATGTGGATAGGTACAGGCTGGGAGGGCTGGAGGGGGTGTGAGGAACGGGGCGGTCGGTGGCCTTAAGCTGGTGTAAAACTGGTCCGAATTAGGCCGAGCAGCTGCCGGCGCCCGGAATTACGCCCATTTCCAGGCATCCATTCCCATTATTGCCTTGTATCCCGCGCTTTCTCGCAAGAACCCTCCGCCCTGCATTACATAATTAAAGGCGCGCCTATAACTTAATTTGAGTGCTTTCTTTCTGCCCCAAAGATGCTCTGCCAAGGATCAGCTCGCGGTAATGAACTCTGCTGCTGTTCCCTCACTTTCTTCTCTTTATTCTGCTGCTCTATATTGCCCCCTACCCTCTTCAGCAACAGAGGAGGAGGAGGAGCACACGTACTTCTGCTGTTAGAAGGGGGGGACCTACCATTCAGATTCACCTTCTTTTCTAATCACTCTCTCCCTCTCCCAGCCCTTTACAAAGGACAAGAGCCCATAATTAAGTTCAAGTGAACGAAAGCATTAGCATCCGCTCATTCAAATTAAATTTCATTCTGGAGCCAATTAGCAGAGTAAGTTACTTACTGTGTCAACAAGTTGCGCGAGTCATTTAAAGTCTTGCTGTACTTTGTAATATATGTCAGTAATTCTGATCAAGTGATGATGAATTTTATAAGTTAATTTGCACCAGGCTTATACATTATACATGTAATCGGCTGTCTTTCGTTCCATTTGTTTGTCCGAGCTGTCCGGAAATCCACATTCAGTCACGAGAACCTAATCGTTCCACATAGCACTCGCTAAGGGTCATTTTTTTAATTTTTGATTTTTTGCTACCCCGTGCATTGGCTCTTTTAGGGGGTATAATTTTTTTGTATAATTTTGTTTTTTGTATAATTTTTTCGTAAGTTTTTGTATATAATTTTTGTACAATTTTCCATTTGTATATAATTTTTGTATAATTTTCCATTTGTAGGGGCCTATATAATTTTGTATATAATTTGTATATAATTTTTTGTATATAATTTGTATATCATTTTTGTATATAATTTGTATATCATTTTTTGTATATAATTTTTTGTATATAATTTGTATATAATTTTTGTATATAATTTGTATATAATTTGTATATAATTTTTGTATATAATTTTTGTATATAATTTGTATATAATTTGTATATAACTTTTCGTATTATTTTCAATTTTCTTCATTTTCCTGTGCAAGGAATCAAGGAAATTGGGTAAGGATAGGGATTTTCGGGGAGGGGACACTTGTGCAGGTGCAATGTCGGATATTGGGTCGTGTGCAGTCCCCCAGGAGGTTAGGTTGTCAGACACCTCCAAGGTGCGGGTCAGAGACCCTCCCGACGCAGGTGAAAGGGAAATCCCAGACGGGGATCGAACCTGGGACCTTTCACTCAGCAAGCAGCAAGCCGAGACGTTACCATCTCGGCCACCACACCTCCCCGCTAAGGGTCATATGTAAATCTCCCTCATTGGTCCGAGCTGAGAATGGCAGGAGTATACAGAGAAGGATGATGCGCCATCTATGAGAAGAGTATGGACAATCGGGAAGCATTTTATCAATAACACTTCCGAACGATGCTCAAACGCAGTATATTTAATCCGCAATAATTTCCTAAAACCCGATGTATCACCGGCCAAAAAATGGCAGGTATCAACCCATATTTTCCCACCACAACCGCAAGCTATTCGCCTGGAGCCCTCCCAACTCATACATTGTGTAGTAACTCAATCCGCCTTGTGAGCCTCGCCCTCTGCAAAATAATTCAACCCACAGTAGCATGAAACTCACACCACACTATATTGTATGATGCAAATGAATTTTCAAGCCCAAAATGGTGATGCCATATCGTTAGCATTCCAAGACATAAACCAGCCTCAAAACCAGGTGATATGTTAGGTTTTGGTCTAAATCCACCCCCCCCCCCCCACTTGAAAGTGGGCCTCTGTGTTCCCATGGCAGGACCCAAGTTGAGGGCACCCATTTTTTTCCACTGAGCCCTCCTTTTTTTAACCAAAAAAAAAAACCGTTGCTAACCTTTTAGGTCCGGGCTGAAAACGTGCCTAGCTCGGCATTGCGGAAGCACAGCATTTTTCAAGCAAACTTGCATTGGCGGGCTTAATTTAAGCACAAGGTTTAGCAACCAGGGTAAGGAAAAGAAAGGGAAGAAAAAAAGTAGAAGGAAAAGCGGCAGCGATGAATAAACTAAATCCCTTGCGCTAAGAAAGAAGAAAAAGAAATAGGTTTGCTAAAAGCTTGCTAGGACGCTGCAACAGCAATTAAGACTCGTGGGGGAAGCTACATTGTATAACTTTCCTCGCAGATATAACGGCAGGAAGGAACAAATTTTTTGTTTTTTGCAAAGAGGTGGTGGAAAGAAAGTCCGTTTTTACAACAATTTTTTTTTAAAAATATATATGCTATCCTTGAGAATCAAACTGGTAGAATTTATGCTATTTTTTTGTGTTGATCCTAGCTCATTTCCATGGGGCTGCCAAAACGGACCGCTTATTAGCATTTGAAATTTGCGTAGGAACTCACTGACGTTATTTTAGCCTATTACCAACGAATGGCTTCTGCAAACATTTCTGAATAACTATACCCAAGTGACATTCCTGCTAAAACATGAGAGAGCAGTAATGCGAAGTCCTATCCAAACATTACAGTTGCTGTCTATCATGATGATAATCGGGTAAAAAAAGAAGTTCTACAGTGCAGAAGTGGCGGGGAGGTATAAGATGATGATCCTTCCTTCCTGCCTGGGAAACGTGGCCTTAGGCTGCAGATGGAAAGCAAGCGTGGCGGAAACATTAGGCTGCGAGTCTGCGGGCAAATGGAATTAGCGGCGCCTGGAGTAAGAGGGTCAACAGCAGATCCCTGGACGCGCCAATTAGAGACTAATCGGATCGGCAGCGCCCGGGAGAAAATAAGATTTGCTCGGATCCGACGCCTTAGCAACGCGGGATAATCCTTCCTTCACTTCATCAACTTTGCCCTTCCCCCACCCGATGCCCCTTTTCCTTCATAGAGCAGCCAAGTGGCTCCTATCACGCCTATCTACCACTCGACTTCTTTCCACTCACAGTTGGTAGCATGGTGGAAAGAGAAATGTGGGACAAGATAGTGTGTTGGCAGTTTTGTCGAGAGATGGCGGGGTACCTAGACACCCCCGCCATCTCTCGACAGAAGACGAAGCCTCCCTAGGCCTATAATGCCGTCACAAGGAGAAACACCCGTATCTTCAAAACTAGTAAGGGTGAAGGTCGCTGGTATGCCCTGCACTAATCCCCTCTGAGTCAGGGGGGATTAGAACAGGGCATGCATGCGACTTTCACCCTTAAACCTCTTTCAAATAGATACGGTCGCATAATTTTATGCCATGGTCGTTGCAACCGGACCTAGGGAAACCCCCTTTCGTCTGATCGTGCGATCGAGGCTCATAACGCGCTATCGAGGCTCATAACGCGCGATCGAGGCTCATAACGCGCGATCGAGGCTCATAACGCGCGATCGAGGCTCATAACGGGCGATCGAGACTCATAACGTGCGATCGAGGCTCATAACGTGCGATCGAGACTCATAACGTGCGATCGAGACTCATAACGCGCGATCGAGGCTCATAACGCGCGATCGAGGCTCATAACGTGCGATCGAGACTCATAACGTACGATCGAGGCTCATAACGCGCGATCGAGGCTCATATAGTGAGGCCGTACTTGTTTTAAAGATATGGATGTTTCTCCTCGGGACGGCAATATAGGCCTGTGTATCATTGGATCACAACCCTCTCTGAGGAGTATCTATCTAGGGAGGTCAGATCACACAATGTTTCCAACCATGGTTCAAACAACTTGTACAAAAAAATTACAAAAGTGGATCAGAATCAAGGCCTCATTTGAAAATTTCACAACCTCTAATCCATTATCAACACCTCTCATCCCTGGCGTAATGAACATAGTGAATATTTCATTCCGCAACACGGCGAGTTGGTGGTAAATCATGATAACGAGGCTCTGGCTCCGTTGCAAGCTGCACTGGAATCGACATGTTGAAAAGTAAGGAGGTAAATCTCCTGCAATTTCCCCCCTTGTTACACCGAACAAATTCCTCCACTACTAATGCACTGGTCTCGTCATCCCCTGATCCCCTGGATTAGATTGATTCCACGTACACCTCACACCCTCTCTAATATCTACAAACACTGATAACAACATCTATGTCCATTTCAGCCATGCGGTTAGGCCTGAATGCTCCAGAAGGCCAAGGATGTATGACACAGTGCTTGGCTAATGAAATGAGAAATTCTGTGGCGAGAAGAGAGAAAGTCAGGTGGACAGAGCAAGAGTTGAAATGTAGAGTAAGCTTAGCGGAGACGGAGTTTAGTTGGTCCCAAGCGCAGAGGCTTAATGAGATGGCTTAGCAGCGCTTGTACTTTATCCGAGAGCGATTTGAGGGGGTGGAGGGTGGCAATCCTTCTGGGGTCCGGGGTTGGGCCAAGTGTCTCCTCTGCGCCCAGACTTCCACCTTTAACGGAGATTTGCTGCCTCTTTTGTTAATTTAATTGCGCGAATTTCTCATCTGCATGATATATGGCGGACGTTAGCTTCCTTCGCGAGGAACGCCGCTCCGAATAATAATATCAGAACCAGTCCACTAATTGATGTATTGTATCCTGCGTGGTTTTTTTTAAAACTTTCTTAACTCCTCCTTCCCCTTAGTGAGGGTCCCTCCCACCCACCCAACCTCACCAATTAAGCATGGAATTCATTAGTCCTTTCTAGCTCTTTCCTTTAAATTTATATTATCTCCGCGTTTCAACGCCCCCTCCAACTACTTCCTACTGCTTCACTTCACTGGCCAATACCATCCAAGATACATCTACTACGAATCTACACTATTTGGTTTGTCAGCACATTTTGGTACGTTCAACTGAATATTTATTTATTTATTTATTTTACTAGCTGCTGCACCCGGCGTTGCCCGGGAAGATATGAATGAAGGGAAAACACCTGCCAGTAGCCCCGTCAACTGTCTGTCTTTCTGTGTGTCCGCCCACCAATGCCATCTGTGGTCCTGCTACTCCAACACCTTGAACCTCTCCCGCCTGTATAACGGCAATCGTCATTTGCCTACCATCTGTAGTCAACCCCCAACACCTCCATCCTCCCCCGGCCTGGGGGTGGAGCACAGATGACAGGTAAATGACGGTTGGCAGGCGGACAGACAGACTCACAAACGGCTTTATATAGATTTATTTGTTACAATTATTTTACCCCGTGATACAACTATAAGCCGTTATAGGGGGTGGCACACCACCATCAGTTTTCCAGTATATATTACTTTTCTTCTCTCACCGGTGCAAGGAAACAAAGGGTAAGGATAGAGATTTTGGGGAGGGAACATGGGTGCAATGCAGTGTCTGTGAAGGTGTCATGTGCTGTTCCCCAGTAGGTTAGGTTGCCAAACACCTCCAAGGCGTGGGTCCTGACGCAGGTGAAGGGGAAATCCCAGGCGGGGATCGAACCTAGGACCCTTTCACTCAGCAAGCCGAGACGTTTCCATCTCGGCCACCACACCTCCCCGTTCAGCTGAATATTTTCTACAAGGTAGAGTACCTAAACCTAGTGGCGTTACTAACTATTAAATAGGATACACTACAATTTGGACTTTTTACAAGACTCTAAAGCGGCTTAAATTGAAGCAATTAGAAACATGTCACTCACGGAGCGCGACTAAGTAAAAGCAATTTGGAGCAAATCAAAACAAGTAACTTGGGAATAGTTAGTAAGGCAGCTAAGGACAGACATTCGCCAAAACAAGGCCAGCCTATAAAGTAATCTCATTACGCGTAATCCTTTGTGTGTTATGCCACAAATCATTCACCCAGTGAGTATAATCAGGTGTATTTGAAGCAAGTGATTGGTGATTAGCAAGACCCGTATGTAAAAACCCCCTAGCAGTGAGGTAGGAGCTGTTCTTGCAGCAGCTAGAGAGGTCGGAGAATGGCAGCAGCGAAATTGATCCGAGAGCATTTTTGAGTAAGTCTGAGGCCCTTAACTTGCTCTCCGGAATTGGGCGGCAGGAACCGTGTCGGCCTTTTGTTCCTTGCTCAATGTCCCTCCCTTTGTGGCACTTCGACCTTATCCGCGCATTTCAAAGGCCCATCATCCAACCCTGGCTAAAACCCCTCATCTCACTCAAGCAGCAGCTGCTGCCTCCAACCTACCCAACATATACTCAAGTGTCACTTGAAATGACACATTTGGCCAAAATATTTTTTTATATAGGATTCCATTAAAAAAATTTGATGATTAAACTTAAGGTCGACCTGGAAAAACAAAGTTAGTGGTTAGTAGTTGAGAATGCCAGTAATGAGTACGACGTTGAACTTGGCCGTATTTCAGATCTCACCACTTTTGACGGCCAAGCAGTCTGGCCTTTTTTTTACAGAAAGGTTTTTGGTGGTATAGGATATACCATATGCAAAAGATGTGGGCTCCCAGCTGTTAATTGTCCAAGAGAAGCAGATGGTGTCTATGTAATGGACAGAAGTGCTGAGGTCGCTGTGTGAGATTGGTCTGCTTTTCTACCCTCGAGGGAACAGAAGAAAAGAGTGGGTTCTGCAAGTGATGGCTAGAAGGAGTGAATGTCGGGGCGGAAAAGCGGCTTCCAAAGTGCTACCTACACTATATATATACATCGGAGGTGCAGAGTGCAAAAGGAGAATGAGAGAGACAGGCACAGGCTGCGCCATGTGAATCGATAGCCAGCAGCTCAAGTCAGGCCTAGATGCTGTCTCTTGCAGGTGACCCCCACACGCCTCTCTATTTTTCTTCTTCCCTAAAAAATATCAAAAAATGGGTACGCCCTGTTGCCTTCCTTGGACCGATCTCTATCATGGATCGTCCTGAGCGGACTTCCGCCGCTTTTCACCTACCCCAAGAGAGGAGGGTTACAGTTATGTGGCAGCCCGGAAATTACTTTTCCTGTGTGGAGACAAATTTATTATAAACCTTGCAAAGTGCATTTCACGGGCTTATGCACTGCAGCTATAGGGTGAACCAAAAAAAAATTACAATTATTATGGGGTGTCGCAACTGGGCTTGTAAAGCAGATTTGGATCGACAATGTGGTGCAAATACACGTGGCAAATTAATAACGCCATAATCATCTATATATTGTTACAAAACATTATTCAAATCAATGCGCAATCAGAGCTGGAATATTTCATTGGTTCGTGAATCATTTCGATTAAAATTAAAGACAGGTTGTTACAGTAATACTTACCGGTTGGAATATGTAGGCTAGTAGTTGATTTGCAGAAATAACCAGGTTCGTGAACCTGTTGTGGTTCAGAGAGATGCAAATCTAATCAGTGTAATAGATATAATTTTGCTACGCTATCACAACGTCGGAATATCTAATGACTTAATTACAGCACTATTTTTATGCAGAGAGAACAATTTCAACAATTTGAATTTAAAGGCACTAACAATTAAACATTATTGTCACCGAAGCAGTTTGGTGGAGTGGATAAGGTGTTCGACTGCTAATCGGGAGGTCCTGGGTTAGAGTCCCGGGGCCGGCTATTGGTTTTCTGGGGTTTTCCACGGTCCCCCAGGAGAATTCCGGGATTGCTTCCTAAATAATTAGGCCACAGCCGCTTCCTTCCGTCCCTATCCTATCCCAAAAAGCAAAGTAAAAATGAAAGCAAAGAGTTCCAGTCAAAACAAAAATTGGGATGAACCCCCCCCCCCTCTCCCAAAGAGCCGTCGGCTGATAACGGGGTATGAATTATTATTATTATTATTAAACATTATTGTGAATGTAGAAATTCCATGCACGATGTACTGATTGTATTCTACCAACCTGTCCCGACAGAAGGAACGGGGAAGAGTTGATGGATTAGTCATTCCTGAGCGATTTGGCGGTCATCTTTTAAATTAAGGCGAAAATTGCCAATTTCCTACTTAAATGTGAAGGCACAAAAATATCTTATGCAAAATACATGAATGCGGACCAAGGATGACTAATCAATCAACTCTCCCCGTCACTCCTATTCTGTCAACTTCGGGCCAACACCCTGTATATTTACCAAAATATTTTAAAGGGACACTCCACTCAAAATACAAGTTGATCTGTAAAAATCAGGCAAAAAATCCTGATTCCGGTGATGCCATCCGTTTATCTCTGAGACGAACGGTAATGTCAGGGGAAGAGACGAAAGTCGGAAAAAAATTCGAGGTCTGTTCGAGAGTGGCGCCGCCTGGCCACCTGGCCAAGTTAGGCGACGCGACGTTGGATAGAGCGCCGCCCTTCCCAACGGGCACTAGGGGAAGTTGGCTTCGGACACAACCAGATCCCCACGGATCCACATACCCGCAGGCAACTTATCCAAGTCGCCGTTGGGAAGGGCGGCGGTACTATCCAACGTCGCCTAACTTGGCCAGGTGGCCAGGCGGCGCCACTCTCGAACAGACCTCGAATTTTTTCCGACTTTCGTCTCTTCCCCTGACATTACCGTTCGTCTCAGAGATAAACGGATGGTATCACCGGAATCAGGATTTTTTGCCTGATTTTTACAGATCAACTTGTATTTTGAGTGGAGTGTCCCTTTAAGGTCCTATGAGTAATGATTCTGTTTTAAAAACACAAGTATCATTATTTGAGCATCCATTTTACTGCAAATATGTATCAAATAATCAACATAAATTATATTCAAGAAAAAGTTGAAAATCTCGCAAAATCTTAAGACACATGGAAGAGACAACATCCGAATATCACGTTTTATTTTTTCTCTTCCAATACGTCAAGAAGGAGTTTGTCTGGAGTTAGCTCGTCTGAACGTCTCCATTAATTGATAATGAGTTGTGAAGTTGTTGTTTTTTTTCTCTCCTTTCGCTCAGAGCCCGAAACGACCCCAGCTGTTAATCCTGAAAAGTTGGGGAGGCTCTGAGATGCAAATCGGAGGAGAATGAATTTTCAGCTGGCACGAAATGAAGCCTCTCTCGGATAAAGGGTCGCCAGTTCCCCTTAAAAAACCGTGGTGAAGGAAGGGAATATTTTTAAAAACTGTCTTAGACTTCCAAACTCGACCCTTCTCGCCTCTCGCAAAGTGCAGCCAAGTGTAAACAAGTCATAAAGTATTGAAGGCTTGGTGAAAGAGGAAGGGAGCGGAAGTGAAGTGGGGTAAGGAGGAGAAAGAGGGTGTGGGTTTGGAAGGGGGTGGAGTGAAATTAACTCCACAATGGGGACAAAGTTTGAGACAACGCGAAGTCATTTCTCAAAAGTTTCAGTCTCAAAGTCAGGTGGCTAAGCCTTCATATTTCTCCCCCGGTACTTAACGGGGAAATAATGAATGATAAGGACATTACCTTGCACCTTCAAATCTCAAATGAGTATCAGGATGATGCTTGCTGCGACAGAAAATGTGTGTCAATGATTCACTCATATGTACCAGACATAACTGCTATTTAAGAAATCGATATAACCTCCTGAGACCCCTGGTACAGTATACTGTACCTTTGTTTTTCCCAGCACCTTCTGACTAACTCTAACGCGTAAAAAACCAAAGGTACAGTATACTGTACCAGGGGTATCAGGAGGATAAATAAAGTTGTTTGTGAATCTGTCTGTCTGTCTGTCCGCCTGCTAACCGTCATTTGCCTGCCATCTGTGCTCCACCCCCAGGCCGGGAGAGGATGGAGGTGTTGGGGGTTGACTACAGATGGCAGGCAAATGAATGAAGGGAAAACACCTGCCAGTAGCCCCGTCAACTGTCCGTCTTTCTGTCTGTCCGCATACCAATGCCATCTGTGGTCCTGCTACTCCAACACCTTCAACCTCTCCAGCCTGTATAACGGCAACCGTCATTTGCCTGCCATCTGTAGTCAACCCCCAACACCTCCATCCTCTCCCGGCCTGGGGGTGGAGTAGCACAGATGGTAGGCAAATGACGGTTGCCGTTATACAGGCGGGAGAGGTTGAAGGTTTTGGAGTAGCAGGACCACAGATGGCATTGGTGGCCGGACAGACAGAAAGACTGACAGTTGACGGGGCTACTGGCAGGTGTTTTCCCTTCATTCATTTCTTCCCGGGCAACGCCGGGTGCCGCAGCTAGTATTGTTTAAGAAAATGATTTGAAGAAAAATAGAAAAATTCTGAGAAAATTCATATGGTGGTAATCCACCCTATTAAAAAGGGCTCAGCTCCCTCTAATGGGGTAAAATAATAAATAAATAATATTGTAATTAAATGATTTCGTTGTGAGGCATTACTAATAATGTTACATAAAAAAGTTCCATGAGTTGTGAAAACATGCTCTTGCAATTCGTGGATTTGCCATTGTTGTGCTTGAAATGGCGATAGAAAGTACTAAGAACATTTCAGATTTTAATATTAATTTTTATGACATGATAGATGTGGGACGATTATTGAGTTGCAGATTGTTAACTTAAACCTACAGTTAAGAAAATCAATGCGGGTTGAAGCAACACTTTAAATGCTTATGGGAAATCATGCATAGGGCTCGTGAATTGCGACTCCGAGTCGCAATTCACGAGCAATACTTTATGACCATGGTAGATGATGGCCAATATGGCATATTGGCTATCATCTACCACGTGGTCATAAATATTATAATTAAATTTCAGGAAGGTTCGAATAAATTGCACATTCTCAACTTTCCAGATTTTCCTTCCCCAGACAACATATACAGGGTGTTCAACATTCGTGGGTCGTTTAGCAGTGGCTTTAGCACCTGGTTAGGGGCACAACAAGCTACAAAAATAACTACTATCGGGAGATATCAGTTATGAAACATGATTGGCCAATCACGTGACGTGATTAGAGTAGACTTTTTCATACCACCCATAACTCATTTTCGGCCAAAAGTGGACTTACCCATTTCCTCCTCCCTCCCCTACCACAAGACTGCCCCTTTCCCCTTTAAAAAATATGTCCTATAGCAAACTCATCGTTTAGACCTTTTCTCATCCATCGAAAAAAGTCTTATAGCACGGCTCTGTCCGTGCGTCCAGGTGTGGACAAGTATTAGGTATCAGGGGGTAGGAGGGGGAAGGGGGAAAGGGTGATCTGGGGGAGGGGACGGACGGTGGGGGGAGGGGGCAGCCAGGGGGAAGGGGCGGATAGAGTGAACCCGGAACCCCAAAAATCGGAATAAACTTTTATAGCACGGCTTTGTCTCTCTGATACCTGTCCACAGACAGACAGACTGGCAGACTTTTTTTTCTCGAAAAAGTCTAAAACGACTCACGAATTTGGAACACCCAGTATATGTATATAATTCATCACATATTATTAGATATTATGGGAAATGGGACTCGAATTATTTTGTCCACTTTATCCTACTCTTGAATCAACCCTTGGCACAAGCCCCACGGTGAGGAAGTGTGTCCCGGTCTCGCATAGGGTCTGAGGACCAAGATTGGTGTTTTGACTATAGCTCTGGGGACATTCTCCAAATTGTGGGGACATTTCGCGTCCCCACAGCAAAAACGCCTGGTGGGATACTGCTTCAGTGGGGACATGTCCCCACAATTCTGTCATGCATGGTTTTACAAAAGACAATTTTTCTCAGCCTAGGTTAGGTTAGGTTAGGTTAGATCAGCCTGATCTAACCTAACCTACCCTTAGGTTATGGTTAGGTTAGGTTATGTTAGATCAGGCTGATCTAACCTAACCTAGGCCTAACCTAGGTAGTAACCTAGGGTAGGTTAGGTTAGATCAGCCTGATTTAACATAACCTAACCTACCCTTAGGTTTGGCTTAGGTTAGGTTAGATCAGCCTGATTTAACATAACCTAACCTACTCTTAGGTTAGGGTTTGGTTAGGTTAGGTTAGGTTAGGTTAGGTTAGATCAGCCTGATCTAACCTAACCTAACCTACACGGTGTGTTGTCCTTGCCCCCACAGCCTATGGGGCGCAAGACTGGGTGTGTGTGTGAAGGGTTGCTTCAAGACCAGGATAAAGTGGCCAAAATAATTTGAACCCCATAGCACATCCTCCAACAGACATTATCGTGCCACACAACAATCCTAGTTTAGTGGACACCAACATAAAAACGCCAGTCCTGTTCAGCCATCCACACTACCCTAAAAATGATATAGATCAGCATGCATTTCACAAAACCCCAGCTTCTTCCACTTGCCTATGGCATCTTCCAAGATAAATGCGACAAACAGATGTGTTTGGCCATGACTGGTAGCCCAAAAGTATTGGGTCTGAGAAGTGCGGTTAGGGTGTCTGAGTTTGGTTTCTTAGGAGGAGGAGGATGGTGTGGGGGATAGGCAGGGCATCATGTGTGACAGCAGGCAGGCAGCAGAGCAGAAAAGGAAGAAAGGAAGTCTGGAGCATTTGTCGAGCGTTAGTGCGGGTCGTGAGTTGGCATCCAAATGGAGGAGGACCTAAGAAAACACGGAGCGGACGTGCTGGATTTGCCTGCCCCTCCTTTTCCCCTCCTTCTCCCTCTCCCCGAACACCGGAAGATCCGCAACTTTGAAAGCTCTCACGTTCTGGGATCGATGGGATTTAGAAACTTTTACCTGCTGGGATGTTGGCGATGGTGGAAGTGTCGTGGTTTCAACTGAGGGAAACGGAAGGAAGTAGGGTAGGGAGGATGGGGAGTCAGGTGAGGGAGCGGGTCAGGAGGGAGTGCAAAAGGCAGGATTGTTGCTGCTTTAAAGGCAGGTGAGATTTTCCTCTTCCCGAAGCGTTTTTTTTTCTCTCATCAGTCATTCGACAGAAGTTTCCAACTTTCATAACAATTTTATTTCTGCACCTGGTGGCCCACGTTGGCGATACGTGAATTGTGCGGTGTCATCTTTCCATGGTGTCAGACTCAAGCGAAATCTTGGCTCCAGTTACCCTCGACGCATACGCGACAGGATGAACCCACTTTCATAGCAAGTAGGTTCATCCTATCGCGTATGCAACCCAACAGCCTCTCTTTTTCACCACAATGGCGCTATTTCAGGGGCAAGTGTCGTTCCAAAAAAAAAAAATGTGATTCTCCATTCTCGACACATTTTTTTCTGAAATCAGTGATTAATAGCTGTATTTTTATAAAAGAACGATACCATACAACGATACCATACCGCGATAAAATATTCACGCCCTGTAATTTCCATCAAAATTAAAATATTAACAATTACAACGGTAAAGCAGAACCTGTCCATCAGTTACGCTACAACTCTCATTCAATAACAGCGCTACATTGCGTGTGTTTATATACAATGAGCTTCATACAAAATGTGGCCTTAATTATTTCTAGGGTCGCGCAACATTAGCATAATTTTATTGAAAATGTATTTGTCAATATGCGAACTTTCCGCCATGCATGCAAATTGGATGATGACAGAGTTGTGTTAAGCCTTAAGTGCTAATATCTCAGGAATCCTTTTATCTACAATTGTTTAAATACACTATTATATGATCATTATTATGGAAGTCTTACAATTTTCTTACGCTTGTAGAGCATAAGTCACACTTTTCAAAATAGCATCACAGAGAGGAAGGTGCATTGTTACTTTTATTTCACTGAGTTCTAAATAAGCCTAAGATGGCTAATAATTAATATGAATTCACAAGATAACCTTTTCTCAACCACCTCGACTTTTTTAGTCGTTATGACCAACATAGCCCAAACATCATTACTATGAACCTACTTGCATCGCGTACATGACCTTTTCCTTCTCTATTCATTTGTTTTAATATAAAATTAAATATTCTATAAACTACAAACCATCGCAGCTACTGGTTGCCTTGAAAAATCTACTAATATTGACCTAAGTTTCAAGGCAGCAAATTGATATGCTGTTTGGTGAGAAGCTTACAAAAGTAGGTTTACAGTCGATGGCTTGAGGGCAATCGTAGTAAATAAATAGGGTGGATGTACTGTAAAGTTCCGCCTACACTCAGCTCGTCTTGTTACTCTTTACAGGGGTGTTTTACCAGGGACGCAAAAATAGGATATGAAACTTTTCATCGTTATTTTAAAGCATGAGATTCCAACATGACAGATCCACTTGCTTCGCATCTGGCTGTTGCAAGGTCTGCAGTTATGCCACGTTAGCAGCTACAAAATTATAATATGTGAAACTTTCTGCATACTCACACTTCCGACAACCGACATGTTCTAATTCTAACTTCTCATCCTGCTTAAGTCAAATATGCAGAGAAGAGAGTGAAATATTCTACGTTAATAATAAAGTTTCCGAAATATATTCATTTTTAGTGTATGCAACCATCTTTTGTTGCTTTCGGTTAAAGCAATTATGATATGTAAATAAATTACGCAATAATTAATACATGGTAGTACATCCTCATAGCGATAATTTAGTCATTAATTTTGTCACATGTTAGAGCCGTATGTGGAAATATTATAATTATATGAATAACAGTAACAACTTGAAACCCCTTTTATACAACAGTAATGCCTTAGGAAATAACCATAAAATAACTGACTTCATATTTTTAAGCATATATCGTAATGTCGAGACTGCAGGTACAATACAGTTGGATTTGAAATTTTTGGTACTTGAAGCTAGGCAAATTACATTTTGAAACATTAATTTCTAGGATGCACTTTAATGTGCATACAAAAAATTATCATATGCCACAAATCTAAGTAAAGACTAATCTGGCAAAAGCCTGTTTCATCACCGTAAACAGACACTAATTACGAGCATAACCCTTCGGGAGAAATATATGAGCAGTTATTTGTGGTCTTCAGAATCAGTTTTACAGGTTCGTTCACTATCAGGTTACATTGCACTATGGAACACGATATTTGTCCATGGAAATTCATCGCCATTTTCATGTTCCTTAGGTCACTCGTAACTCATAATGACCATTCATTTTGTCTTCGATTTGTTTTTGACCTCGGGGCAGTCAAAAAACCAAAATCATCAAATATGGCGGGTTTTCCGAATCAAGTGGGCGGTCTAAATGTTTCTAGACCATCTCGGATTTTGCTGAAAATAATTACAACTGTACACATCTATGCCACAACACTGCATATCAAGTTTCAGCCAAATTGCGAAATACGATGGGGAGGGGAACAATCGCGAAATTTGGGGAATGAGGCCTTTTATATATATATTTTTTTTCGGTCAGTGGAAGTGGTCAAAACCCAATCAACACATACATCAAATGAAAGAGAAACGCGTGTAGAATCCGTCTATGGAGTTAGGTCTCCTCTAAAGTGTAACCGGGAAAACGTGTGTGGCATTCCATCGGTCACATGTCCAAGCATTTGGCTCCATATAAGAATTATTGGTAATTCTGCGAAACATATCTATTATTTTCTCGCGAGTCATGCATGACCCAGGATTGAAACTTAACAGATTAAATCTTGTATGGGTCACAACTCCTGTCACCAAATATGGCTGCTCTTACGCAAATACATCACTAATTGTTGGGGTCTAAATACTTGGACATGTGATTGAGCATGTGACCGATGGAATGCCACACACGTTTTTCTGGGTGCATTTTCAAGAAAAACACATTCCACAGAGGCATTCTACTCGAGTTTCCCTTTCATTTGATATATATATGTTGATTGGCTTTTGACCACATCCAATAATCGAAAAAAATTATCCAAAAAATGCATTTTTTTTTTTGATAATGTCCACATTTTCGCAGTTTTTTCCTTCCCACGGTATTTCGCAATTTGGCTGAAACTTGATATGAAGTGTTATGGCATAGGTGTGTACAGCTGTAATTTCTTCCAGCAAAATCCGAGATGGTCTAAAAACATTTAGGCCCACTTGATTGGAAAAAACCGCTATACAGTACTTGTATATGAGGATTTTGGTTTTTTGACTGCCCCGAGGTCAAAAACAAATCGAAGACAAAATGAATGGTACGGTAATTTCATTATGAGTTACGAGCGACCCCCAAGGAACACGAAAATGGCGCTGAATTTCCATGGACAGAAAAAGAGTTGATTTTTGTTGCACATAGTGCTACGGTATTTATCATCTGAAGCAAAATAAAATCAGTATACTGTAGACCTATGTGGTGGGGGTGGTGCATATGATTGGGGGATGGACATCATCACTGGCTTAAGTATGAAGGGATTAACAATATGGTCTCCACCACCCCAGGCCGCAGGCCTAGAAAAAAGCGAGCGAAGCCAGGCTATAAGTGCAAGAAATGGATTGGTGGGAAGGACTCCAAAAAATTCATTGAGCTGAACCTATAGTGCCTACATATATATTAGTCCACGGGGCTAGCTCGAGACTAGACCAGTTTAGAGTGAAACCCCTGGTGAAACTATAGGGAACCGGTTAGTGTCGAGTAGAGGGTGGTGTAGCCAACTTCAATCGACACAACAACAGAGACGAAAGACAGTCACAAAAGGGTCCGTGATGACGGTGATGACAGTGTATGGCACATTTGCCTACCCGGGAGAGATTGAAGAGGCTCTAATTTGGCCGGCTGCCGGCTGGTGGCGCACTCGCGATCACCCATTGGCTCTTCGTGGTCTGATCGCTTACGTCACACCGCATCACACGCTACTACCGAAATCAGCTCTCGATACGACCAACCCTTTAACGGTCGCATTCAAGGTCACATTATACTGCCCTGGACCAGCCCCTAACCAGCCTTAGACGTGAAAGACAATTAGTTCCAGGGAACAAGAGACACCAATGGCTACACCGAATCGTACCGGAGTATCGCATGACCCTCAGGGGACATTCCAGAGCTTTGAAGCGGCAATAATACCTGATGGTGATGGCCGCCCAGAAGAAGTGCCGCTGGGAGAACGCAATGGAGGAGATGTTTCGGTTCGAAGCCCAGATGAAGACTTACCCAGGTGAGTGAAAAGGACAAGGCCACCGTCCTTGTTGCAGAGGTGCCATTTGGCAAAGTCTGAGTAATAGTGGCACTTTATTTCCAGCAGTCAAACGCATGCAAGTGCAGAAGAAGATGCAGGAGAGGAGTACTGCTGGTGGAAGCAACCAGCGATGGTCGAACTCATGGCGCGCAACCCAGTCAATGATGAGGAGGAGGAGGACAGTGATTGGAGGCGCGCTCTTCATGAGATGGTGACAGAATTTGGTCACGACAGAGAAGAATATAAAGCTATTGAGGTATTGGCCAGCCTACATGTTGAAGAGACCATTGGCATTGTACCCAGTGAGTTGCACGAGTTGGCCCTGATCCTCAGGGACTCACTTGAGAATTCTTGCGTACTGCAGCTACAGATACAACAGATACAAACAGCCCTAAATTGGTACCAGGGAAGGAGAATTGGGTAATCACAATGTGAATCTGAATACTTAAATAAAAGTGAATGACCCAAAATGGAAAGGTCATAAGTCCATGAGACAAAATTTTACAGGGGAGACAAAAAACTGAAATGCGGCATTGTAAATTCGTCAAGGTGGTCGGACTC
>JYFJ02004477.1:0-31939 GCA_000934665.2 Catajapyx aquilonaris
AGTTCATATATTGGGTTAGCTTGCGTCTCCCTTCATCGCTGACTACCCCTCATAGGGAAATGTCGTGATGTTGTTGTTGTTGTTGTTGTTGTTGTATGTTGTCCATCCAAAATGTTTCTTATGGAAAACTGCCTCCTTATAAAAATACATCAGTCTACCCCATTGCAAAGCAGAAGGCATATTTTGTGAAGTTGTAGGTGACATTTTTAATGCATTGCCAGCAAAATAAATTATTGGTGATTTTAGAGTGCAAAAAGTTAGTGATTATAATATTTCCAGATGTTTGTGATTGACAGTATACGAGTATGGTATGGGCAGGTTAGGATAAAGCACTTACTTGGCGTGCTGCTCATCATTTGCAAAGGTTTCTAACTCGCTGGAAGTTACTGACACCACTTGTTAATTTGCAGCCACGAGGTACTTCCCATCATGATGGAAAATGGATTCAACCTTGCTTCTGAGTGCTACCAGGTTATTGATGGGCTGCCTCTCTCAGATGTGTGCATGATGCGATTGAGCAATGGTGAAATGACCCCATTTGAGTCACTGTTTGAGATAAGAAAGTTCAGGGTGGCAGAGTATCGTTACGCTATGCCCATCACCCTTCTACTTGGATCTCATGCTCAACAGGAATGGCTCGATGCACTCAAGTCATACTTGGATGCAGGTACGGTGTTTAGCTGAATGAAATGTGTGCCACCTGAAACTATAATGAAATGCATGTCTGGATTTCATCAGGTTTGCAGATAAACCCATCCCGCCTGGATGTGTCCCCTCCTCTGTTTCAGTTCTTGCGTCATTATGACAGCAGGGGGCTCACAGATTCCCTCCATCTGTCCTTCCTCCGCCTTCTAGAGTCTAGAGGTCTAGACCCAGATTACACATCCAGTCACAACACCTTTGGAGTACCAGATTCACTTGTGGCTGCCAGCGTAAGTGACCCCCGAACCCTGGCCTTCCTCCTGACATTCTCTAGGACCACACCAGAGCAGATTCTCGACAGGTGCCTATGTAGATAACTAGATAATATAGAAGATAATAGTGTCTTAGTCATCTCCATTCATTCCATGCTTAGCACATCTACACAAATTCCAACAGGTGGACAGTGTTACTGATGGGCAGTGATGATGGTGGTGGGGTGAGGCTGGTGAGACATGATCTGCGCATGGTGTTTGCAGCACACATGAAGGCCACTTGCAGTGTGGCAGTGGAGTTTGGAGGGAATTGTTTGGGCCGAGATCTGGTGAGGAGGTTCCAAGAAGCAGTGGAGGCAGCAACGGAAGAGGCGGCAGACTGGGAGACCATCCGTGAGCGTATGGGTGAGAATATTCTTTGTGTACTACCATTTGGGAGTTAATGTTCAACAATGGAATAGAAAATTTGGACACGCCTGAAAAAAAAGTGCATGTTGCAGAAGGTTTTGCATGATATTGGAAACTGCTTGTAACTTTTGTACTGTGAAACCTGTTTTTAGCTGCTCTTACATACAGTGGAAGCTAATTCACTCTTGCAGAAGCGTCTGACATACCTGCGCAGTGAAGTAAGGTTTTCATAGCTGGCTGCTGATGCTATTGTACTGTACCATTGTGCATTTTGAGTGGTATGGACAAATATGCAGATGTCTAATCCATCCGATATTTAATGTTCACAGGTACGCTTGTTATAACCAGAACATGCTGTAGTCCGTTGAAGTGTGCCCCAACCTCTGACAGCTATAGAGAGTAAACCTATTGTGTCCTGTCATTATTGAACAGGGAAAGTGCATGTAGGTGATGAGGCAGCACCTATAGGCACAGAGTCACGTCTAGTGAATTATTAGGATTTTCGACCTGCATATAACTGAAACCATGGATGCAGGGGGAATACTGTGCAAAAGTTTGCTGGTGATTATAAGTATGCACTTAGGCCCGTAGCATGGTTATCCTGTGTAGATTTCCCACTTTGGTAACTGACGCAGAACTACTGGCCTGTAATGTTTATTTAGAGTGGTGATTATAATATTGCCTTGGCAGATTGCGTCCCAACCCTGAAGGACTTGTGCAGATGGGGGATACGCCACATACTGTCCCACTCTCTCCGTCCAGGCCAGCTGGTGAGGGACGCTGTGGATCAGTTTAAGGTCCCCGACACACTCAAGCCCTTTCTGTTGTATTCTGAAGTTGACCTGCTCGAGTTCCCCATAGGGAAGGGGTAGAAGAATGCACTATTTAGCTGAAGAAGTGCACTTTACAAAAATGTCAATGCACCTTTATAAAACGTGCTGTTTGATTTTCTTATGACTGGCTCTTGGGCCATGTGACTTTGGAAAATAAAGGAGTGTGTTTTCTGCCAGTAATTTGTAACTGTAAGGTATGTCACTTTTTGAAATGAATTAATAGAGCTGCCCTATGCATTCCATTGATTTTAAATGGATTTGAAGTGCGCGGCAACAAAATACTCTTTGTCTCTTTTGGTCTGGCTTCAGAGGGTTGGAAGGCCTAGCAGACGGCCATGGAAGATCTGGTGGGATGGCGGCATGAAGTGGATGAAGACTTCTTGGAGGAATGGGTGAGCAGCCTGATGGAGCAGGAGGGAGGTGAGGGGGAGACCCACTGCCAGGACAAGCGTCGCGTCCACCACATCGAACACTCCATCAGGAAGGAGGCGAAGCACTTCAGAGAGAGTATCGCTCGACTCAGAAAGCAATTCGCGTGGAGGACGCGTCGTCGGCCTCCTTCGACTTATTCCCAGGAGGATCGGGAGTGGTTGAGTCAGGAGGGCCAGCGCATTGGAGAGAAAATGGTCCGCATGCAGGGAGAGATGAACTGCTTTCGGAAGAGGGTGACAGACTGGGGCCGACTCCTCTGGCAGGATGTCGACACATACCAGATAGAGGAGCGGCGCCTTGCTGTGGCCCTCCTGGACTCCCATGGCAACATAAGGGACCTCACGCCACTACAAACCATCGTCAATCAGGAGTTGGGATTGGCACAGGGAAATGAGGGGCAAGCAGGACCTTCTCGCAATGAGCACCAAGCCAATGTGGAGGTAATTACTTGATTGCAGTTTACTATATGCACTGTTCTCATGTGACTGTGGGGTTGGACATGGTAGTGCGTCAACAATAATATTGGAGGATTAGATGGTCACAGGAAAATTTAAATGTGAAATACATTTAAATAAGCGGAATAACAATCTTGAGAACCGTGCCGGAAGATTTTGTTGAAATCGTTGTACTTTCCGAGATATAAATTAATACGTTTCTGCCACTTGCCACTTGCCATTCATATCGAATAACTCCCAAATTTACTTATTTCTCGAAAAGTATGACTATTTCAGCAAATTCATCTGGCATGCTTCTCAAGATTGTTATTCCGTATATTTCAACGTATTATGTAATTAAATCAGCCTCACAGTTGGCCGGCAGCACTCAAGTTCGAATTTTTACAGCGATCTTTTCGGAAATTAATATAGGAACTGCTACGGTAGTAAAATGGTTTCCAACACATTCATAGTGCTTTCCACGAACGGGTAAGCTGTTAGTATTTGTAAAATATCATGTTCGTATCTTCAAAGCAAGCGTAAGCAGAAAACTAGGTAATGGCGGGTATAGCTGGTATTGAGCAGTCGAGTTCTCATCACCTAGATTCGAGGTGGCTGGGGGCGAAAGAGTTAGGCATCTTTCATTGCCATAATAATTATTGTACTTGTTTTATTATTGAATGTTCCTACCATTCCCGGTTGTCATTTTAAAATTTAAAGCATGGCCAAGTGACTGTCATTTCTGGCAATTTCTTGGCCATCACATTATTGATAGGAAATATGGAGTCTCGGTTTTGTACATGAGGAATAATCTCCACTAAAAGTTGTCACGTATGTGACAACAATCCTGGAAATATTTGCCTGTAAATGCTTCTGTTCATTTATTTTATAGGAAGGGGCTGGTGATTCAGCATCATCTGGGAACAGCATGGATGGCGAAGGACTTGTGCAGCATGATGCCACAGGTGGACACATGGAAGAAGTGAATGTTCATGGATGAAACATGTTGGCTATTTTTTTTTTTTTTTAAGACTGGGTGTTGTTTATACCTTGGTATACTATAAATAAAGGGTCCTTCTCTAATGAATTTATTTATCATTGCATACTGTGCCACCGAGGCCACCTTTTTAAAGCGAATTAATAGACTTGCCCTGTAGAAACAACAGCATCGTTTTCATCAGAAATATTCTTCAATGCCTAAGATTTCAGAGAGAACCGAAGAAAAAAAAAATCTCTTGACAAGATTTGAATAGCCCGGGAAGGAGAGGGACTTTCTACTCCCTCTCCGCCAGGTGGCCAGCTCAGCTCTGTGACTAGAGAGCCACTTTATATATCGTACATCTCTGTCCGCCGCCTCCACATTCGGCCATGTTCTTTTCGCCAAGGCCTTTTCCATCTAATTCTCTTGCCCGCCTCATGTTCCGAGTGTGAGATTGTTTGGAAAAGAGTCGTTCTGGTTGTAGGAAGGGGCATCCTCGGCGGCATCGGAAGGGAAGAGGAGGATCTGGTGGGCCTAGGTAGGACCAGGTACACACAGTGTGTGCTGCATAGTGTCTGTCGAATGAGTGGGGAGAAGGGCTTCTCCATGTACACACTAGTGTTCCTGTATTATTCCAGAACATTCCCCACCAAGTCGAAGGGTTGGAAAGAGTTGTCTCCAGTCGTGTAGTAGCTGGACATGGATCAGAAGGGAAGGATGGAGGATGAGGAGCGGAGGGAGAAGAAGAAGAGTTGCAATAAGGAGCAAGAGGACCGCTTCTGGGTAGAGGTCGTGCCCATCCCAAAGGAATTCATCTGCACGAAGGAACAGCGGGGAGGGCCGCCTTCGAGAGGCCTTCTGCGGGCCTGCATAAGAATCACCTCGCAGCATGTAAGCACACTGTGGATGCCAAAGCCTTGCCTTGCTGTGGTCCTTCTCGACACCCAGGGCAACATAAAGGACCTCACGCCAGTGCCAGTACCAATACCAACCAACGATCAGGAGTTGGAATTGGCACCGGGAAGTGGTGATGGGGAAGCAGGACCTTCTTGCGAGGAGGAAGAGGAGGATGAGGGACACGCCAGTGGGGAGGTAATTAGCTAATTGCAGTTAACCATTTCAGGGACATTTTTGTGTGGTTGGACAGGGTAGTGCAACAACAATAATCTGGGAGGATAGGAGATCAGAGGGCCTGTCATCAGACTCTACCTGATTGCAATTTGTGGAGCAATACTTATTTCACAGATATGACTAATGTCCCATGTTGGCCAATTGTGATCATTTTCACCCGATTTTGGATTGTGCTTGGACACTTCTTAAACCATTTATTCCACCTGCAGTGACTTTGTAATTTCTTTTTGCATATACTATATACAGACTTTTTGAAAATGTACAGTGTGTTCCAAGCATATCGTCATTTGTAGTTGACCTGAAATTGTTTTTTTGTATACTTTGTTGTACCCTCATTGAGGTGCCCAATTTATGGCAACTGCGCTATATTCGACCATCTGGTAATAATTGGGCACCTGGATCAGAGCGCAACGAGGTACACAAAAGTATACCTTGTGCATTGGACAAGAGTATTGGATGATAGAGTACTCCAATCCTTCACTTGATTATCGGGTAAGGCTGCAGACATACTTCTCTAAGCCTTTAAGAGATGCGACTTCACATATGCACCCATCCAGGGATCAGTATCTTGAGAGCCATATTCCTGAATCGTACCCCACAATATATGATTTTGATGGTTCCAATGTAGTTTTGACATTTTTATAAACAAGGAGTGGACGTAGAGGAAGGAAGACAATTCCTCTATATTTTCTGCTTGAGTTGTTGATGCAAGCATTTCTCTGATCCATCTAGCTCGCCTGGTGCCAATGTCCTGAAGTGCCACTAGAAAATAGCTGCTCCAGTTGTAGCAAGGTTGCAACCTGCTGGATATGGGCAAGTCATACTTTTTTTCTCTCTACCCTACCAAAACAATTATTAAACATTTTAAAGATACTTTCATTTTCTTACAGAGTGTTGCAGATTTTTGTGTGTACATTTTTCGACACTATTAGTGATAGGCTAGTTATATTACCACTATTCATTTTGATGATGCACTTTCCTTGGATGTCTATGTCTGTATAGTAAATTTACCACCAAGCACGATTGTGGTCCAAGTGAGCACAAAACAATGACTATATCTAGGGGGGAGTGTCTTGTGGGCAGGAGTAATTGCAATTTTGGCAACAACTCATGTGGTTGCAGTTACGTGATCTCTTGCATAATCTGAACTTCGGGTGTGTGTGTCCGGCAACAAGTCTAAAGCACTACCATGTAAATGTAATGTGCAAAGATGTTGGTGATAGCGAATTATTGTTCTTATCCGTTTCCTAATGTGACAACTTCAGGAAGTCAACATGTTAATTTTTTTACTCCATGCGTAAAGTGTTTGTTGACACTTAATATAGGAGTAGGGGTGACATTAGATGTGGCCATTAAGGCCATTTAAGGGCACAACCAACTGAGTGATGTAATATCTGGGCAATATTGGGTACGTACCTAATTTTGTACATTACAAAAGATGAGATGATTTAACCCTAATAAGATGGGTGGTTTTTCGCATTTTTGGATGGATCTGGAAAAAATTTGCTTGCTTGCTCACTTTCGGGACGAGACTTGAATACAAGAGTGAATAAGATCGTCTAGTGTCCAGGCTAGATCCTGAGGCCATCTATGTGACCCTCCTCTCATTACCATATGCAGTGGAAATTCTCAAATGCACAACAAGTTGGCGCGGGGGGTATGTTTCGCTCCTACTCCAAGTTTTTGTCACTCTGGCTGATTGCCAAAAAGTATTTCAGTATGTAGCCTTGGCACCCCTTTACAAAGCAGTACATAAGCACATGGCATGAATTACGTCACAGGCCTGCTAGGTATGCAGCAGTGATAAACACACAACCCCTCACGAATTTAAACATCCCTTCAAGTCACAGCTACTGTATTTACTCGCATATAAGACGCACCCCGGTTTTGAGGCGAAAAATCGTGGAAAATCGGTTGTTGACTCATATAAGACGCACCCAGATTTATTGCCGTAGTTTGGGAACTGACCTCGAGCTGCCGGCAGCAACCTGGTGTGCAATGCATGTGCAATGCATGTGCGTGTGGAATCCATTAAAATCCAGTAAGGGGGGGGGGGGGGGGGGGGGGGAANGGGGGAGTGGAAAATGGGACAATGCTACGCATCTGAAACGTATAGGTGGCAAGGTCACACCGGAATTGTGCACGTGTGGGGACGGGGAGAGCATATCAATGGAAGTGAAGGAGAAACGCAGGTCGTACCATGCCGATTTCAAGAGGAAAGTGATCAACTGTGGTGACAGGACATCAAACCAACAAGCTTAAATTTTTCAATAAACGATTTTCACGATTTCTCATGGGTTTCACCCGTTGTGCCCTGCCGTATAAGACGCACACGCGTATAAGACGCACCCTACTTTTTGAGCTACAAAAATCGGAAAAAAAGTGTGTCTTATATGCGAGTAAATACGGTATTCAAAAACCACACGGGGCATGCGCCCCTCGAGCCATACAGAGGCCGGTGTTGAAGTGCCCAGATGCCTGCCAGACACTAATTGGCATTATTTTACGAACATTATTTATATTAAAACTATTGAATCAACTTTTGCACTAATTTTAGGGTGGAATCTCTTCAGGAGGTTTGGGGGCAACTATATATGCCGAAAATTTGCCGGTCAAGGTCGGATTTTTTTTTTCAGCGGCCGCAAAAAGATGATTTCATTCAAGTTAATCTGGTTAATCCGGTTTATTTATACACGATTTTGTAGTCCAAAACTCCCGACTTTTTACGCGAGAGAAAATTTCAAAAGCCACACAGAAACCACGTTACATAGTGGGAAAACGCTATAGTTTCGCCAGCAGAATTTTTTAAAGCCAGCGTCTCAGCATAGAGACGCCTGTCTTATTAGGGTTAACCACCACCATGCCCTAATTTGACTTGGAATGACAAGTGTTACTTTTAGAGAACAATACGTAAGTATTGTCATTATCATAATAATTGCGTTACAAGTTACAAGTTACAAATTATAGGATGCACCTACTATCTTCAGTTGAATTTTTTTAATTTTAAAATATTGCCAAGTGACTGCCAAGTCTAGATGCTTTTTAGCAATTACATGTAGTAATTGAGAGGAAATCTTCACTAAATTTTCAACATGTGACGACAATATTCTGGAAATTTGCCTTGAAATTTTTCCACTCATTCATGCTTTTAGAAAGGGGCTGGTGATTCAGCAACGTCGACGAACAGCATGGATGAGAATGGACTTATGAAGTGTGATGCCACAGTTGGACACCATGAAGGTATCTTGCATTGGTTTTCGTGGTAGCCTTTTCTTTCATGAGCTTACCAAATGACGATAAAATGATGTGGATTATGCCCTATTTTGTATTGGCCATCTTTCCACCTGACATTCTTCTCAATGCTAATGCTACACAGCTGTGTAGGTCGACAGAAGAAATGCATAACCTGCCAGTCTTTAAAACTGAGATATTGCCCACTTGTAGATCACTTGTAGAAAATCTAGTGTATAAATTGGAGTAGGCCTACTCCTTTTCGGCCCAGTGACAGCAGTGCAAGAAAAACTGCGCATGTTCTTGTCACTGGTGTAAGATGTTCTTGTTCCCAAATGATTTTTTTTTTAAAACACAGCATCCTGAATTGACACTGAGGCCATTAACTTTGAAAAAAATCAGGTTATCAGATTATTGGCACAAATAAGCGAGCAAGAATGCTGAATTGCAAGACTTTAACTTTTTCTTCAAAAATATTAGGATACATCATCCTTCCACTGACCTGTCAATTTTCTCGGAAGCCGTACCTGAAGAGAAATCACTCACAAGTTTTTAAAGTTGCTTTCATGGAAATATTAGGTCGGTTAACATGTTTTAATTTTAGGTGCTGCCTGTGAAGTTTTGATCGAGACCACCGAGGACCTTGGTGATGGTTTGCATGAAAATGATGAAGGCTGCAGTAAGTCAAGTGAGAAAGCTACGTGTGGCAACATCAGTCAACGGGCCAGCAGGTCCGTGGGATTGAAGTTTTTGGTTTTGTAAGAGAGAATGTCTGATAACATGCCATTTCAGAAAGAGGTCTTACCCAGAGGACTTGGAAAATGACAGCAAGCAATCAAGAATGAATGAGGGAACAGTCCATGGGAACAACCAAGATGACGACAAACCCGAGGGACCTTCCCTAGCCTGTAGCACACCGTAAGAAATAATAGCATGTTTATAATTTCTAGAAAGGATTTCTTCCAAGGTGGAATATGCAGTGTAACATGAGAATTTAAATTGGAAGTTGGTCCTCATAATACAGGTAGTACCCGTTTTACGTCGTTAATTGGTTCCAGCAAAACATGGTGTAAAGTGAATCAGCGTAAAACGAGACAAAATTATAAGGCAAGTAAATGAGATAGGTTCCAAAATTTCCCAAAATTTTCCATAGACAGTACTGCTCAAAATATTAGGTACCATCTGTCATTGTCAAAAAATGAAAGTTAAGAATCTGCCAGGCTTCCAGCACCAGTGACCGTTTCAGATGTGAAAAAATTGCAAATCTCAACTGTCAAACCCAAGTTTTCACTGCTTGCTGAACAACTCCATAAAATCTGAGTTTGCCTTTTTCATCTCATATTATTATTATTATTAGGAACAACTTCCAATGAAAATTGTGATACATTGCAAAATACATCCTGGAAGTGATCTTTCAGATGTTAGTCACTGTGTTATGATGAATAACAGTTCTGTTACTCATACATAGACTTGTTTGAAATGCAGGGCTGTTCCTGGAATGACACCGTTGATGAAAGCAGCAATTGCAGGTCACTTTCAAATGGTGGAAGTCTACGTTGAAGCTGGCGCAGACTGCAGCGTGTTGGATAAATTGTGGGAACATGTCCCTCTTAATTGGATAGTGGCAACCAAGAATCGAAGGCAGGTTATCCTAATGCAGTTCCAGATATTCCTTTACTTTATTAATCCCTGTATCGTAGGGCCTCTTATTGATTGTCTACTTTTTTGGAGGGAAGGTGGAAGGCTCTTCTGTTGTAGGCCCTTCCCCTTACGTTTGGGCTAATATAAACTAAGCAGCATCACAGTTACAAAACAGTCAAACAGTGAAATAAATTAGAGCAAAAAATATTGTCTGGGTAGCATTTGGTAAAAATATTGCATGAGATCCATGTGTTAAAAATGACCTGAAAACCTAGTTGCATCACAGATCATCAACAACCAAACAACAACAATAATAAATAATGTCACAAAATTCATGTCACATTATGACTGCAGTGTGTATGTCCAGTGCTGATACAGTCCAGGACACGTCTATTGCCTGACACATCTCATAAGATTGTTCGTTATGTTAAAATTTCACGGCAACCTTTTCAATTAAAAGTGCAAGGCTGCAAGAAGGGAAGCACACCTACCAGGATATTTCATACGTTGGGTTTGGATTTTATTATCCGAGTAACAAGGCGTCTCAGAAAGTAGATACCACTACACAAAGTGATCCTCTGATTGCCGGCAAGATCTGTGAGCTATTTAGCAAAACGAAGGACTGAAGGAATTTGCCTTGATTCGTTGTGATGGAGTGCGCTGAACATGGGATATGTCCTACAGAAGAAGTTGCATATTTTCACAGCCATGTAGGCTGGTACTCACACATTTTCCCCTGTAACATTATTTTAGAATAGTACCAGTTGCATTTAAAAAATTTGACAAGGATCAGAATTATGGAAATCTACCCTGGTTATTGCGGCATGCCAGTCGACCTGGTTGTACACTGGCAAGCCGGTTTAAGTGAGGTAATACGGTACTTCCCTGGTGTATCACTTTGGGGGAAGAAAAAAGGATTCAGAGTATAACAGAAACCTGTCCATTATACGACAGGTTGCCCCTATATTCAATCCACATTGTCATTGACATTGATATCTCTTTTCAGGTCGTGCTGTGTTCATGCTTGCTGTTTTTTTTTTTTGTTAATTTCAAAGATGGACACAATGTTACCTTTATAACCTACAGAACATTGCCGTATCAGGTCCAGCAACTCTGTCAGATTGAAGATTGTGTAAATTCATGGAATGCTGGCTACTTCACACCTTATTTGGGCCACAAGAGGTCTCTCTCATGTGACACGTGTTCGAAGTAATTATTCCTGTGAGCAGAGAGTTTTTACAGACTGAATTAGCTCACTGAATATGGAGCTTTTACAAACTTGTTTCATTCATTAAATTCATTCATCAATCCCTGTGTGAAGAACAGTTACCCAGCTAGTAAAACTTGCTTGACACCAGTGTTTAATTTCCAGCCAACATGCAATTCCCATCATGATGGAAAATGGATTCAACATTGCTTCTGAGTGCTACCAGGTGATTGATGGGTTGCCTCACTCGGATGTGTGCATGATGCGATTGAGCAATGGTGAAATGACCCCATTTGAGTCACTGTTTGACCTAAGAATATTTAAGGTCGCAGAGTATCGTTATGCTATGCCCATCACCCTTCTACTGTGGTCTCATGGTGAAGAGGAACAGCTTGATGAACTAAAGTCATACTTGGACGCAGGTATGGTGTTTAACTGAATTAAATGTGTGCCACTTGGAACTATGATGTAATGCATGTCTGGATTTCAGGTTTGCAGATAAACCCAACCCGACTGGATGTGGTGCCTCCTCTGTCTCTCTTCTTGCGTCATTATGACAGCAGGGGGCTCACAGATTCCCTCCACCTGTCCATCCTGCGCCTTCTGCAGATTCGAGGTCTGGACCCAGACTACACGTCCAGCCACAACACCTTTGGAGTGCCAGATTCACTTGTGGCTGCCAGCCTAAGCGACCCCCGAACCCTGGCCTTCCTCCTGACGTTCTCTAGGACCACCCCAGAGCAGATTCTTGACAGGTGCATATATTGATAATAATTAGACACTAGATCAGTGGTTTCAGAGCTTTTTTGTCATGTAAAAACATGTAGCTGCAATTGAGCAAGGTTCCATAAGGATCACTATACTTGGATGGGAATAAGTGCACAGTTGTTCTGCATATGGGAGATGATTATACACTTTGCAGTTCCATGGTCTGGTCCTGCATATTGACCTCGTATGAAAGTAATTTGCTCATTTCCTGTCAGATCAACGCGATTTGCACATGATTTCCGTGCATCCTTAGCTTTCTGGTCCAAGGTTTCTATTATGAATCAGAATTTTTGTTCCCACAAATGTAGAGACCAGATGACACTACACAATATGTTTCACTTCTCCCAAAATTGTGTCCTCGTAACCTTGTTTGTTAACCACTGATCTAGATAATGGTGTCTCGATATGGATTTCATGCATGCTAATCACATCTGCGCAAATTCCAACAGGTGGACAGTTGTGCTGATGGGCAGTGATGACGGTGGTGGCGTGAGGGTGGTGAGGCGGTGTCTGCGCAGACGATTTTCAAACCACATGAAGGCCACTTGCAATGTGGCAGTAGCGTTGGGAGGCATTTGTTTGGGTCATGATCGGGTGAGGAGGTTCCAAGAAGCTGTGAAGGCAGCAACGAGAAGATATGCTGACTGGGAGGACCTCCATGAGCGCATGGGTGAGATTTCTGTAGCTTGCTACCACTTGCTATACATAGGTATGCTGGTACGAGTGGCTCGTATTTTGGTCACCCTGCCTAGCTCACCGGCTTCAGTAACTGATGCAGAACTAGCCCACGTTGTTTATTTAGACTCGTTTCTGAATGTGGTGATTATTTTGCCGTTGCAGATCGCGAAGTCCCATCCCTGAAGCACTTGAGCCGGTGTGGAATACGCCAAGCACTGTCGCAGTCACTACGTCCAGGCCAGCTGGTTAAGAGTGCTTTGGATCAGTTGGAGGTTCCTGAGACACTCAAGCCCTTTCTGTTGTATTCTGATATTGACCTGCTCAAGTTCCCCATAGGAATGGGCTAGAAGAATGTAGGACTGCAGTACCTGAACAAGTGCACTTTGGAAGTCTAAGAGTGAATGTACCTGGATGAATCATGTTTAATTTTCTTATTCTTGCCTCATGTGTGTTGTGACTTTGAAAATAAAAAAAGTGAGTTGCTGGAGTCCAGTTATTTGTCATTGCATACTCTGCTGCCATTGCCACTTTTTAAACATTAAAATGAGTATGTTGTGATCTGTGCCATGTTGCAATCTCTATGGTTTTTGCAAGAAAATTAAACAAGATAGACAAATTGGCATAACGGCTTTCCCATGGGCTACAGCTCGCAATCGTGTTTGTGATTATGCTCCAGAATAATAGTCATGAAATTGACCTCTGTTTCATAGGCAATGTGGTTATTTGATAAGCTTTTTAGAAGCAAGTTCATGAATTGCATTACAGAACAGTTACAAAAAGTGTGGTTCCTCCTGTTTTCTTAGGGCAGGTTGAAATGTACAAAATAATAGGGGAGGCGGAGTGGCGCTGCGGTAACGTATGCGCCCACAGATGTAAGGGTCCCTCGTTCGATCCCAAGCCCGGGCATTCCCCCCTTCATCTTGTGCAGAGTTGGGTCGTCTCTGGTTTCATCTCCAGTGGAATTCCTTGTGACTGACCACCCGGGGAGGTCACAAAAAGACCCTTGCATTGCACTTACACTTTGCACATCCCCCCTCCTAGAGTCCCAGTCATCCTGACTGTGGGCCAGGGCGCTTCGTTGAAGGTTCCATCCAATACATATGTACAGATTGTACACACAAGGCTAATAAAAGTCTGTGCGACATACCTTGCAAGGGCCTCAATAGAGAGAGAAAAAAAAACACTGAAAATATTACACGATGGATTCTCATTAAGATTTGAATTCCCCGGCAAGAGGAAGCAGTTGTCGCCCACTGCCCGCCAGATGTCCGCACGTTTCACTATCTGTATAATCTCTGCATCATCCAGGCCGCCATTTGGGATTGGACATGCTAGTCACCCTGTCCGTGCCGACTCTTCGTTTGCCCCGTGTTCCGCCCCGTGTTCTGCCCGCAGTCTGACGGAAAAAGGAGGTTCTCGTTGTAAGGGGGCGCACCAGGTACAGCATTGGGTAGGCAGCGGCAAGCCTACAACTCAAAAGCTACTCTTTTATTTGTGTGTGTGCATATTCCAGAACGTTCCAGAACATCCCCCAGCACCAGTGAGGGTTGGAACTGCCTTCCAGTCTACTAGTGATGGCCATGCCTCAAGAGTGGGAGGAATGGGAGGAGGAGGAGGAGCAGTGGAAGCGCCAGGATGAGGAGTGGATTCTGTCAGTGGGGGAGCAATTCATGAGAGACATGCTGTGGAATAAAGGGAATGGGCATCGCAGCCAGGATTGCCGGGTGTCGCACGTCATGCACTCCATCCTCAAGGAGCAGTATCGATTAGGTGGACGCCTTAAGCGCCTGGATCAAGAGAAGGAGTGGAAGAAGCAGAAGATGAGTCATCGTCGACATCCTCCGTCCAAGAGAGGGAAGAAACGCTTGCGCAAGGAGGTCCAGCGCATCGAGAAGGAAATGGCCTGCATAGAGGAAGAGCGGTACAGCTTTTTCAACAGGGTGTGCGTCTACAATGCACTGATGGACCAGCAGTATGGCCACCCATATGATCAGCTAAAGCGTCGCCTGTGTGTGGCCATCCTGGACTCCCATGGCAACATAAGGGATCTCACACCACTACCAACTACTGACAATCAGGAGTTGGGATTGGCACAGGGTAATGGTGATGGACAAGCAGGTCCTCCATGTGAGGAGGATGAGAACCAAGCCAATGTGGAGGTAATTCGTCAATTGAAAATGGGACATTGTTTGTCAACCTGCCAATTGTAACAATTCTGCCATCTATCCTCTCCCTGCCCTTTTCCCCCTTCCGTTTTGTTCCACCTTTCCACCCACCCGTCCATGTGTGTTGTTGGCCAGTCGGCACGACTGTCAAGTTGCTGACAGTCAGCAAACAGTTCATTGCAGTACACATTCTGAGAACCGGGCTGTTCAAAGGCCAAACCGAATAACAATATGGCCTCCACCACCATATAGGCCTCACGCCTAGAAAAATGGAGGGAAGAGAGGGTTTTTCTAGTTTATTATTTTTAACCACTGTGGCCAAATGCGTGAATGCTTGGACAATGGCTCCCTCTCCACACGTACTTGTCACAATGGGGTCACGACTTTCCTCTGATTTTTAAGACAAAAAGTAGCAAATTTCTCTTTGAATGGCACACCAAACGAACGACTAGATTCCCCAGTTATAGATTCACTTTGTTTCAAGTGCACATACTGTAATTGGGGAAGATGCCGTGGCCGAGATGGTAACGTCTCGGCTTGCTGTGCGAAAGGTTCCAGGTTCTAATCCCTGCCCAGGAATTACCTTTTGTCCGAGTCAGGGGGTCTTTGGGCCACGCCTAAGGAAGAATCTTGGCAACCGGCCTCCTGGGGACTGCACATGACCCTTTTCAGACATTGCACTTGCACCAATGTTCCCTCCCCAAATCCCCCCAACCTTGCCCTACTTCCCAAATTGTCCTTGCGCAGAGTCCAAAGAAAAAACTGACAATTATTCAAATAGTGGTAATCCACTCGTCAGGACAGCATATTGCTACCCTGACTAATGTGACCTTCTAGAAAACTGTAACACACTGGATATACATATATACCTTGTAAATGAAATACAATAAGGTCAGGTTTTTTGCGTAATAATAGAGTGACTTGAAAGAAAATTTATTTGCCAATACACATGGTGCAGCAGAAGCAGCCTTAAGTCAGAAAACAAGGGTTTGTCATACGTTGTAAACCCCTCGTTAGTGACCATAGTAATACCATGGTTTTTAATGTTTCCCTTCATGAATTCTTTCTAGGAAGGGATGGTTGATGCAGCAAAGTCTAGGAACAGTGAGGATGCCAACGGACTTGCGCAGCATAATGTCATGGATGGACATCATGAAGGTATCTTTACATGGTTCTGATGGTAATCTTCTCTTGCATGGGCTTACCTATATGAGTATATGGCACACCTAATGGTGATTAAGATAATTATAGAGGGTGTAAATGAAATAAGTGTGCATATTTTGACGAACTATAGAGTGACTAGAAAGGAACATTATTTGCCAATACACTTGGTGCTTCAGACATGTCAGAAAACAAGGATTTTTTATGCATTCACACACCCACACACACCTAAATCTTAGTAACCGCAGTAACCACCATGGTAACCATACTACTGCAGTGTTTATCACAAGGTAGTCTCCCCAAAGAACCAGCTATGTATGAGTATTTTTTCATCCCGCTCTACCTAGAAACATGATGTTTCTTAGTTCATGGGAATATAGCACTATTCACAATAAATGCTGGAATTGACCTTCGATGACCTCCATACACTCGAACGGGACGCAACGCAATGCCTATCTTTTAATTATATGAGATCCTCCATAGTATTTTCACATCAACAGTCAGCATTGCCACAGTGTGTGTTTTGGACCAATACCGTGCAGGAAAAAGGCTCGCTGGAGTGTGGAGAGTGGAGAGAGTTGTGGGCAGATAGCAATACCTGACAACATTGGCCTAATGTAGAAGAACAAACAGTTTGTTGCATGTATCAGGCACAAATCGTACTCAACCTCATGTCCTCATCTGACAGGATCAGCTCTTCCATCTCATCAAAAACTCCTGCAATATCACTTCTTCGCAATTAGCTTCTTTTGGCTTAATGGACCATGGCTGTTACTATGGTTACTACGAATTAGGGTTCAATCTCGCATAAGGTCTAACGATGGACTTTCATTTTAGGTGATGCAAATGGTGCTTTGACAGAGAGCACCAAGGAGCTTGGTGATGGCTTGCAGAAAAATGATCTGGGAAGCAGTAACTCAAGTGAGAAAGCTACAGGTGGCAACATCAGTCAAGCAGCCAACTGGTATTTATAGGGTTAAAGTTTTGGGTGTTACAAGTGTCATTGACTTTAAATATAATTAATTAGTAGGTTCAGTCAACTACGTTTTCTGTGGACCAGGTTGAGAATTAAGTGGCACACAGGTTAAAGTAACTACAAGTGGTTTATTAAGGCAAATCTTAGAAAGGCTTATGCACACATAGTGAATTGTAAGTTGAAACACTTATGTCATCAAAAGAGAGAGAGAGAGAGTGCCTCCAATGCTGGGTATCTGCTACGTTGTGCCTGGATTCCTCTGCCCCCATAGCAGGAATTGGGGCCTCTTTTTTATATGAATTTCAACCCGGAAAAGTGTATATTGGCCACCTGCACCTCCTAAGTGCAGTCTATTGGCACAACTACATTAGATCTATGCTTTGCTTCATCAAGTGTGTTGAAGGACAAGGCCAACGCGTGTTTGCAAGCTCGAATGACGCTATGTTGGTTCTACTGTAGGCGTAGTAAAATTTTTATTGCATGTGTTCAGTGATAATTAATTATTTGTTGTTTTATCCAGCAATGGAGGACACGAGAGAGGATAACTCATAACATGTCATTTCAGGAATTCTTTGAATTCAGATGGCCCTGAAGAATCGGGAAGTGAGAGCAAGGAATCAAGAGTGAATGAGGAAACAGTCAATGCGAACAACCATGATGACAATGTATCGAAGGAACCTTTGCTTTGCATAAATAATGTGTAAGAAACAATAATAGCAATTTTGTATTTTATAGGTATTCAGATATGTTATCTGGTTGTGGAAAATAGCCTTCACCTGACTCATATAGAGTGACATGGTCTTTATTGTAATGCAGGGATGTTCCTGGTATGACACCGCTCATGAACGCAGTGAGGGCTGGACACTATGATGTTGTGGAAGTGTTTGTGGAACCTGGAGCAGATTGCAGTGTGTTGGAAAAATTGTGGGAATACCTCCCACTGTACTGGACAGTGCTTACCAAGAATAACAGGTAGGTTATCCAAAAGGCTATCTCAGATGTTCCTGTCAACTTATGCATCATAGGCATACACTGACCGACACCCAAGTTCACTGTATAATTTGTAAATTATTTTTTATTTCCAGCCAGGAAGTACTTCCCATCATGATGAAAAATGGTTTCAACCTTGCTTCTGAGTGCTACCAGGTGATCAATGTGTTGGCTTTCTCGGATGTGTGCATGATGGGATTGAGCTACCATGACATCACCCCATTTGAATCACTGTTTTTGGAGAGAAAGTTCAGGGTGGCAGAGTATCGTTATGCTATGCCCATCACACTTCTACTTGGGTCCCATGGTCAACAGGAACAGCTTGATGCACTCAAGTCTTACTTGGATGCAGGTATGGAGTTTTGACTGAAGAGTTACGTGTCATCTGGCACTAATGAAATGCATATCTGGATTTCAGGTTTGCAGATAAACCCAACCCGACTGGATGTGTCCCCTCCTCTGTCGCTGTTCCTCTGGCATCATAATAGCCCTGGGCTCACAGATTCCCTCCATCTGTCCTTCCTCCGCCTGCTGGAGTCGAGAGGTCTAGACCCAGACTACACTTCCAGCCACAACACCTTTGGAGTACCAGATTCACTTGTGGCTGCCAGCATGAGTGACCCCCGAACCCTGGCCTTCCTCCTGACGTTCTCTAGGACCACACCACAGCAGATTCTCGACAGGTGCCTATTGATAACTAGATAATCTAGATCAGGGGTGCTCAATCTTTTGGCAGTCACAGGCCACACAATAAGCAAGTCTTATACAAGTCTTATTTAAAAAGTATACAGGGTGAAGGGAAACTCCTGGACAATCACCAGGTAGACTGATAGTACTTGCAAAACTAATACAGGGATGTGCAATTAGTTTTGGACTCCTTTGCGTAGTTAATGCGTATGGCTCCATCGAAGTTTCTTGCCGTCACATCCGTTTCGCCAGTGTCTAAGAAGCAAAAGTCAGTTCGAGGGCCTCTGGTCCCTTGCCTCAACCCCCTAACACATCGTCCCTGTGCAAAAAGCGATCAAATCCCGCCAGAATAAGAATCTCGGCACGACACCCGTGCACTTTGTCTTTTTTATCTCATATTCCACCATCTGGCCCTCTACACTTTAAGGATGCCGTATGCATTAACTATGCAATGGAGCCAAAAACTAATTGCACATCCCTATATTAGTTTTGCGACTACTATAAGTTTACCTGGCGATTGTCCACGAGTTTCTCTTCACCCTGTACGCCATGTTTATGCTTAAATTCAGGTGCAACAAAAAGACTGCAATTTTAACATTACTTGAAAATTAATTTTATTTCTAAGTTTGCACTTGCAGAGCCCTAATTCCATCTTCAGATCATCCAACTCTGATTCTGGCTTGCCTTCTGCTGTTATCAACTCTTGGATTTGTTTATTTTGTGCCATTATGTAACAATAATTTTTTCGGGGAGATTCCCTTTCGCAGGCCATGAGGAAAGGTGTGACAGGTCATGGTTTGAGAACTCCTGATCTAGATAATAACGCCTTTTTATTGATTCCATGCTTGATAAGCACAAACTGCACAAATTTCAACAGGTGGACAGATGTACTGATGGGCAATGATGATGGTGGTCATGTGAAGGTCGTGAGGGAAGATCATCGCACTGCGTTTACAGCCCATATGAAGGCCACTCGCAGAGTGGCAGTGAAGTTGGGAGGGTGTCTCTTGGGCTATGATCATGTGCGGAGGTTCCAAGAAGCAGTGGATGCAGCAACAGAAACATTGGTTGACTGGGAGGACCTCCATGAGCCCATGGGTGAGAATTTTTTTGTTTACCATCATTTGTGGGTTTCTATTTTAACTGCTGTGGTGGGCCTTGTGTTTGTCCCGTGACCCCGAAGAGCTAAGTCGGTGGTAGCTTCGTAAACAGGCAGGGTCTCCCAAGTTGGACAATTCTTTGGAGTAGAAGACAGACAATGGGGGATACCACTCAGGGGACAGTGACTCCATTATTGATGTTTAAAGCTGTATTACAGTGTGGTGTAAAATTTTTAAAAGTATTCCGAGTTACGTAAAATTTACTTGTACGTACATATTGTTGCGGAACAATCCACTTACTTAAGTCAGGGACTTGCTCTAGTTAACTTGAAATTAATGCGATATTTTGTGCACAATACAATGGCTGTAAAAATATTGACCCTTCTTCATATACTTTATATGTGCAATGTTGTTCTGCAAAGTTTTCTTAACTGAAGAGGTTATCTTGCACAACTGGGGTGTTTATTTCAACTGGTTTCTAAACACAATGATCATATTGCCTTGACAGATCGCATCCCAACCCTGAAGCACCTGTGCAGGTGGGAAATACGCCGAGCACTGTCACAGTCTCGCCGTCAAGACCTGCTGATTAAGAGTGTTTTGGATCAGTTGGAAGTTCCTGAGACCATGAAGAGTTTTCTTTTGTATTCCGACGTCGACCTGCTCGAATTCCCCAGGGGACGGGAGGACTAGAGGCTGGCAGCACAGAACCTAGAAAATGCACATTACAAATGTGGTATGTGAATACTTAAAGAAATAATTTGTCATCAGAGCTTATTAAACCTGTTCACCTTACTTCCTTTGGATCTTATGACCTCAGAAAATAAAGCATCTGTGTTGGACTTTGAACTTTGAAGATTTTGTTTACTAATATAAGTGGGTTTTTTGACTCTCCATATCCTTTTTTTTTTTTTTAAATGGGGATATTGGACCTGCTGTTTAGAAGCATGTTCATGAATTGCATTACTTTTCAATGTTGCAGGAAGTGATGACCCTTATGGGTGCTATAGGGGGGTGGCATACCACCATCAGTTTTCTGTATATATTTTCTGCTTCATTCTCTGGTGCAAGGAAACAGGGACAATGGGAAAGGAGAGGGATTTTTTGGGGAGGGAACATGGGTGCAAGTGCAGTGTCGGTAAAGGGGTCATGTGCTGTTCCCCAGGAGGCTAGGTTGCCAGACACCTCCTTGGTACAGGTCAGAGACCCTCCTGACGCAGGTGAAAGGAAAGCTCCCCAGGCGGGGATCGAACCTGGGGCCTTTCACTCAGCCAGCCGAGACGTTACCATCTCGGCCATCTACACCTCCCCGCATGTAACAATATTGAAACACAGTACACTCTGGATGTAACAGACTTCAAGGAACTACCAAAATCAGTCTCGGAGCCGATTGCACCAAGCTTGGTATATGATAAAACCAGGTTTCTTGAGGAAAATCCATACAAATATGTAGGGATTTTCTGAAAGAAACCTGGTTTTATCATATACCGACCTCTGTGAAACCGGCCTAGATGCACAAGATTCTGGAGAGAACCCAGAAAATCTCTTTACATTTCGTTAAGGGGGGGGATGAATCAAGTTCGGGAGTAAAATTCTCACTAACCAATAATATCAGTAAGGTACAAAAAAAATCTAATCCATTATTATTATTATTATTATTATTATTATTATTATTATTATTATTGTTCATTATTATTAATATTGTTGTTGTTGTTTATTATTATTAATGTTGTTGTTGTTGTTATCACAAGTGGTTACCAGACGTCCCGGATTGTCCGGAATATCCACCCATTGTCCCGGATTCTTTCAGGGGTCATTCGGGATACCAATTTGTCCCGGATTGCGCCAAATTGTCGCAGTTATAGCAGGGCTATGTTAGTATACAGTAGTATACGACTGTAACAGTACAACATATGATTACTCTCCGGTCAGCCAGCTACTTGAATGATGTATCTGGGACGGCCCAAACCAGTAGCCTATAACATCTCATTACAGTGGCAAAAATAAGTAGTTATATAATGGTACACCTGCGATGGTCTCCACTAAGGGTCTCCATCATCACCGACAGATCACCTCTTATTGTTTGCTCCCCTAATATAAAAAGGTCCAATAAAGCATATCATGGGATATCCATAATAATAATAATAATAATAATAATAATTAATAATAATAATAATAATAATAATGGATACCTCGCGATATGGCTCCTTGAGTCTTTTAGGGGATGATATTTCCAATAACAGTCTTTAATCATTGCCCGAAAAAAACTACATAAGACTCGGATATCAAATTGCGGCTTGAACCTTGCGGTCCTTGCCGCGTGTGTTTCGGTAAGGTACGCTTACCGGACCAGACCGCCCGGCAGCGCCATATCAGGACTAAAGTATGGCGAGAAAAAGGAAGACGTGCCGCAGGAAGAAGAGCGTGGCAAACAGGATGAAGCGAGTCAGGTAAGTGCAATAAGCATTTTTTTTGGAATCGATCGGATTACACTGTGCAACAAAATTTGCCTTTATTTTGTCCTTTTTCCCCTTGCGAAGGGCAACCCGCAAGGATCAGAAGAAAGCTGTGACAGCTCACAACGACGCCAGAATGGCCTGCAATCCTAACGAGTGGGTATATTATAACACATTGAAAAATGCCATTGATATGTTACGTTATGTTCCCTCAACTCCCCAGAACCCCGGATGCTTCATCAGTCGCAAACGTCTCGGACACGACGACCTCAACCTCCTCTCAGATGGTTGACATGGCCACAGTATACTCGGAACCTGCCTTCTCTACACCAGTCAGGTCTTCTGCTAGGCGTTATGGGCGAGATGACGTTTTCGATTTCACGGAATCCGCGACGTTGTCTCCCATCCAGCCGTTGCATATTCGCTCACGGTAGGTGTAAACGTTTACAAACCGGTCGGGGTATAACCAGCTTGCATCCTAATCCAGGTTGATCATTTTCCCAGTCCCGCACCAGACCCTCATGCAGATTCTGAGAGTGAAGCCTCTACAGGTCCGGTGGTTTTGCAAGGGCGTAGAATTGTTTCCGTGCAGCATTTATTTGCGCAAATATTGGGGGATGAACACGCCCCATTCGGTTGTTCATTTGTACATAACGATGTGATTAAGGAACACTGTGATGGCCTGAGATGCATATGGACTTTGCGTTGCAAAATGTGCAATAAAGTCACAGTCCTGCACTCTGATGAAGATGCTGAAACAACTGTACCCGTCAAGGATGCAGCTGTAACTGGAATCTTGGCTGGAGGAGGAGGATACTCCTCTCTGATCAACCTCACGTCTGGCTTAAACATGCCGTGCATGACCAGCAAGACGTACGTGAGGCATGAGAGGAAGCTGGGGAAGATAATTGAAGATGCCGCATTGGATTCGATGATCCAGGCTGGGATGGAGGAAAAGTCTCTTGCGATAAGCGAGGGCCGCGTGGATGTAGACGGCATACCCCTCATCGCCGTCATAGCTGACGGAATGTGGGGTAAGAGGTCCTACAAGACCAAATATGACTCCCTGTCTGGTGTGGTACGTATCACTTCCTGAGTAGTAAGGGTATGAGTAGCATTTCCGTTTTCAATTAGGCCAGCATAGTCGGTGCTCGCACTAGGAAAGTACTTTTCTTGTCGGTCAGAAACAGGTACTGCCTGGTGTGTGCACTGGCGCACCATAGGGGTGTTACCCCTGATCCCAAGCACCATTGCTCGAAAAACTGGCAGAGCACCGCTACGAGCATGGAGGCTGACATTGTCGCGGAAGGCTTCGCATGCAGCATCAACATGCATGGCGTCAAGTACAGCCAACTCATTGGTAAAGGACTGCCCACTCACACTCTGGAAAATGTTAATGTCATTTTGTCTTTCAGCCGACGGGGACAGCAGCGTGTACAGGAGACTGTTGGAGACGGTCCCGTATGGTCCGAGGATTGTGGAGAAAATCGAGTGCAAGAGCCATCTCCTCAGGAACTTCTGCCGGCACCTTCGGGCCATAGCCAGCACGACGAGTTATCCGCCTCATCTGCGCAAGCTACTGAATGGCAATGTCCTCAGGTTGCGCATTGCTGTGTCTAAGGCTTGCCTTTTTCGGAAAGATGAACCTGGTCAGTACGATTCTGTATATGTGGATGCTGCAGCTTTCAGAGGCTGCAATGATGACCATTTCTTATACTTACAGGAATAATGCATGAACGTGTTATGGGCCTCCAGAGAGACATCCGAAATAGTGTGTGTCACGTTTTCGGCCAGCACGACAGATGCGCATCCTATTTCTGTGGTGGACCAAGCGGCGCACACAAGGGCGACTGGAACTTTGTGCCTGAGTTCCAGCGTTGCGGGATGTGGTTCGACTTGCAAAGGTTGGTCCAGAAGTTGTCGGACGATGCCAGCAGCCTCATCCACTACGTCTCCAACAATCAATGTGAGGTGCTGAATAGCGTGACAGCTAAGTTTTTAAGCGGGAAGAGTGACTGCTCTTGTTGTAGCCCAGGGATCGCCAGTGTGGTACAGCAGCAACAACAACAATCATAAATGTTACATGTAAAACTCCACTACCGGTCCGTTTAATGTTTAGGAATGATCCACTTGCATAAGTCGGGGACTTGCTGGAATGAAATTTAAATTTATTTTACATTTTGTGCACCATTTTTAGATGGAGAAATGGTGAACCTCCTTTATTCACTCCCCTCTGCAATTTTATTATGCGAATTTTCTTAACTGAAGATGCCATCTTGCGCAAATAGGTTATGCTTTACTAGTTTATTTCAACTGGTTGCTAAATATGATATGTTGCCTTGGCAGATTGCGTCCCAACCTTGAAGCACTTGTGTAGGTGGAGAATACGCCAAGCACTTCCTGCTTTATTCAGACGTTGACGTGCAGAAATTCCCTATCAGACATGGTTAACCCTTTCGACCCCAGCCACCTAGAATCTGGGTGATGAGAACTCGACAGCGCAGTACCTGCTATACCCGCCATCGCCTGGTTTTCCACTTACACGAGCGCTGAAGATATGAAGAATATATTTACCAATAATAACAGCTATACTTACCTGTTCATGGAAAACACTATGGATGTGTTGAAAACAATCTTCCTCCGATAGAAGTCTCTAAATTAATTTCCAAACATTTCGCTGTCAAAGCGCGAAATTAGAGTAGGCCTACTGCCAGCCAACCGTTCGCTGATTTAATTATGAAATACCTTAAAATATATGGAATAACAATCTTGGGAAGCAAGCCAAATGAATTTACTGAAATCGTCATGCTTTTCGAGAAATAAGTAAATTTGGGAGTCATCCGAAGTGACCAGCAAGTCGCAGAACTTTATTAATATGTTTCTCGGAAAGTACAACGATTTCAACAAAGTCTTCTGACATGGTTCTCAAGATTGTTATTCGGTATATTGCATTTCATTATTAAATCAGCTTAAAAGTTGCCCAGTAGTTGAACTTGAATTTTCATCTTTTACAGCGATCTTTTTGGAAATTAATTTATAGGACTTCTATGCGAGTAAAATTGTTTCCGTTATTCCAAAATCATGATGTTATTATTTGTAGAATATCTTGTCCTTATTTTCATGTGGAACAGAAGCGAAAAGAATCTATGCGATGGAGGTACAGCTGGTATCTGGCAGTGGAGTTCTCATCACCTACATTATAGATATGACCGCTTGTATATTATGATTTATGGGATGTTTCCAGTGACTAGTGAATATTAATTTTGTCTTATGGAGTACGTTGGATTGTACCAAAGAGATTATTATCAGCAGTCTTATGGACTCGAGGCAGGTGGTGTGTTTTAGTACTACTTTTAGTTCTATTTATCATGAGGATTTTCCAACTGGCCGTGCCTATTCTGCCCTTTGTCCTGGATTAGCCAATGACGACTGATGGACTCTTAAAGTTGGTTGCAAATGTGGCGAACTTGGTGGATCTAGGGGGCGGAGACCAAGTTCCTGCCGACACACTTCTGAAAATTTCCAGTCTGCTAGACACCTCACGACTATCAGGAGACATTTCCTAGCAACCAGTACTCGAACTAGTACAGTACTAGTGGACCAGGTCAAGACTATGGCGAGTTTCCTGTCCCCTCTTATCAGATACAATGTCAACCAGGAGGGCAGTTTTCGAGTGATTAAAAAGAAACATCATTCTCGCTAGTACCCAGAGACGATGATACTTCTTCCACTTCACCTGGCATTGGGAATGGTTGTCCTCGCTTCCATGCAAAGTGACTTTTTTCTGTCTAATTCATATTTCTGCTGATCAGGTAGGAAAACATGTCCATTTTTTATATGCAAATCTATTAATAAGTAAAAATATACGGTATTATTGTACACATTGTGAGTCCTCTGTATTTGCTCAAATTAATGCAGCATCACAAAATATTCAAACCACTGTTGGTTGAATAAAAACACTGGACAGGAAATAATTTCATTGTTTTTTAAAAGTAGATATATTCAAATCAACCTCCCCCAAACATTGCATCCATTCCATGACTCTATCCATCATTCCATTGTTCTGACTTTTTCAGCTGACACCATAGCGTGTCACCATGTCACTGTTCCAACAGCAAAGTGTATTAATATATGAACATGATATAATCATGTAATTTAAATTAAAGACATTTTCAGCTACAAATCTCTTATTGCATGTACCCCAGGGACCTCCTGTGATGTACAGAAGTAATAGTGATGATGATGATGTAAATTTTAATTACGTGGTGCGGAACAATCAACTTGCGTAAGTTGGGGACTTGCTGTAGTTAAATTTAAATTGAATCTTCATTTTGTGCACAATGTTTGGTTGGTGAAATAGTGACCTCCTTTATTTACTTCTGGCTGCGCAGTTATATATTCTGCAAATTTTCTTGACTGAAGAGGTCATTTGCACATAATATAGGCTTGTTTTACTAGTTTATGTCAACTGCTTGCTCAAGATGAAATGTTTTCTTGACTGATTGCATCCCAACCCTGAAGCACTTGTGCAGATGGGGGATACGCCAAGCACTGTCACAGTCTCTCGGTCCTGGCCAACTTGTTACGGATCAGTGTTCCTGAGACGATCAATTGAGCTTTCTTTTGTACTCTGATGTTGACTATTACTAAAGTTCCCCATGGGACAGGAGGATCTCCAGAGTCTAGCGGCTGGCAGCACAGAAATAAGCAAAGAAATGCACATTTCAAATCTGGGAGGAAATTATTTGAAGACCTTGGGGAAAGAACGATCAAAGTCCACTTTTTGTCAAAAATGAGTTGCATAACTCTGAAGATACTTTCATTAGTGTACGTAGAACATGATGGTTTGGTCGTGGTTGTGGAGTAATGATCGTAGGTCACTATGGAAAGGCCCCAAAAGTGGGATTTACACTGTTCGAATCACATTCCGATGGATTCGAATTGAGCGGCAAAGAGCGGCAGTTTCCATCCGCGTCTCGCCAGATGTCCTCACTCTCTAGGTCATCCACATATTATGACATCATTGGACGTTCCACTAAACGTGTCCGTGTGACTGGTGCTGTTCGTTTGCCCCGTGTTCCGCCCCGTGTTCTGCCCGCAGTGTGCCGGAAAAGGAAGTTCGTTGTTCGGGGTGGACCGGCAGACCAGGTACAGTATGCGTGCAGTAGAGTGACTGATGGGGAGGGCTGCAGCTTCTCTCTCTCTCCGCCACAACTCAAAAGCCACACTTCTTCCATTCCTGTGTGTGCTGTACACTTGTTTCATTCCAGCACAGCTCCAGTGGGTCGTCTCAGTCGTGTGCTGGACATGGATCAGGTGGGAGGGAGCCAGGAGGAGGAGGATCGGAGGGAGGAAGAGGAGACTCGCAGGCTGCGAGAAGAAGGGAACGACATTCGCTGCCACGACTGCAGACGCTTGACCTACATCCATCTCACTGCCGAGAAGGAGAGGCATCGATTACATCAGCGTGACAGGCGGGTCAAGGAAGCCTGTGACTGCCTCTCCCAGAAGGTGTGTCGAGTGCCCCCTCCATCCAAGGAGGAGGTGGAATGCTTGTCCCTTGAGATCTCACCCCTTGAAAAGGAGCTGGCGTGCGTAAGGAAAGATGCTGACCATTTATATAAGGAGGCAAGCAAGTGGAGTGTACTGCTCCAGCAGGATGCCGCCACACTCGAGCTAGAGAAGCGTCGCCTGTGCGTGGCCCTCCTGGACTCCCACGGCAACATAAGGGACCTCACACCACTACCAACTGAGATTCAGAAGTTCGGATTGGCACAGGGAAATGAGGATGGGCAAGCTGGACCTTCTCGCAAGGAGGATGAGGGACAAGCCAATGTGGAGGTAGTTACAATTAAATGCAGTTAGCCATTTCAGGGAAATTGTTGTCAAGTGTAAAGCAGTGCTTCCCAAACTGTGGGTCGCGAACATTATGCAGTTGACTCCGGATATATTTTTTATTCCTAATATAACAGATTCATTTGCACCTCACCCTGGCTGTAACAGACCATCTTTTTGGCCCCTTGGCAGGAAAATATGCTGTTCCTGATTATTCAACTTCATTTCCCATGTGCAGGAAGGCATGGAATACTGAGGGGGGGGGATTTTTACATCTGTCACTGATCCAAGTTACTCAAAATCACACTTTTTCTGGCATATTTGGCAACAAGGAGACGGAATAAGAATATTACGGATTTTTTTGGTCCTGTCTAATTTGCTGGTGAGCTAATTTGGCATTTTTTGTGGATAGTTTCATTTTTAAAAATGCAGTAGTGTGTGTATTATAACCATATGGAAAGCGTAAAGCTTGTATATTCTCTGCAAAAGGGGCCATTTACCTATAACAGACCTCAGTTATGACATGCTTTTCCCACTGTCCCTTGAAGTCTGTGATATCCGGAGTCAACTGCATTTGGGGTCGTGAGGGAGGGTAACAAATTAATATTATTTTAACAAAATGATTCTGCCTCTACAAAAATATACAGTAAAACTTCTATAAGTCAAACTTCCCTAAGTCGAATGAAATGATGAGCTTGGTTGGTCACAATGTAAATAATAATAGTGAAATAAACTTCCCTAACTCGAATTTTTATAACTAGAAGTGCTGGCAGGGCCGTACGATGGGATATCAATGCATTTTCAGTCGAAGTCGAAGTCCATGTTGGCGAGTATGGAAAATTTTCTCATTTCTCAGCCAAAGGGTCGAGAGTTGGTCACATGTACAGTACCCTGCATTAATGGCCATGCACAGACACCGCCATCTGGCGGGAACGAGCGGAAGTAGATGAAGTTGGTTGCGTCCAAAATACTTGGGACAGCTCAAGGCTTCTCACGAGTCCGCTCAAGGCTGCTCAAGACATCGCAGTGGATTAACAGGCATTCACGTGGTACGTGTAATAACTGGTTCACAACCTCAATACATTGATAGGAATCGCAATGGCCTTATAATATTCATCCCACAGATACAGATGTGATCCGCTGTGATCCATCTTTGTAGCAAGCGTTTGAATCAACCGCGATATCTTGAGCTGTCCAAGTATTTTGGACGCAGTCCACCGGCGCCTAATTCCGCTCGTTCTTGGACAGGTGGCGATGTCTGTGCATGGCCATTAATGCAGGGTACTGTACAGAAGGCTCAATTTCCTGATCTCCGTCTACCAGACATACCTAAAGAAGAGTTTGACTCGATTGTGACAATTGAATCCTTGAGAATCTAAGAGTAGGCAAATGTCCATAACGGAGATTTTTTTTACAACAAAACGAGGAACATTGTAAGTGTGATACTTGGCGGTTATTTTTAAGTTTTTATCACCTTTCGTCGCTGGATATAAAGGTAGGCTTCCTTATAGAGTTATGTGCTTTAAAGAATCCAAACTTCTCTAACTAGAATCTTCTATAACTCGAAGTTTCTTGCAATTGGCTGCATTTTCATTGCCAGTTTGTTCTGTAAATTATTTGTTCATGTCTGAAATTTGTGTGCGCAAGTCTGCATCTATGTAAGGCCAGTCTAGACAAGAGTCCAGAGGTAAGTCAGGGGCTGCCAGTTTATGTCACAACAAAATTGAAGAGATTTCCTTTAACGTAGCCATTCATTCATTCATTCATTCTAGAAAAGGACAGCGGATGCAGCAACGTCTGGGGATGACTTGGATGGATATGGATTGATGCAGCATCATGTCACAGATGGACACCATGAAGGTATCTTTGTATGGTTTTGATAGTAGTCGTTTCATGCAAGGGCTCATGGAGAGTGCACAGCTATCTGACATTATGATGTACATACCCGTTTCTGCCTTTGCCATTCTCCCTCCTGATATCCTTCTCATTGGGGCACCGCTGTGGGAGTAGATGGATGAAGTTTGTATCCTACCAACATTCAAAACGAAGCATTTTGAATTGAAACATTTTGTTATGATGTTTGCTAACATTATAAGAAAAGTTAATGAAGTTGGATAACTCTGTATGTTCCTTCTGTGGAAACCATCAGGTCTATCAGTAGGCTTTTATTTTAGGTGCTGCAAATGATGCTTTGATGGAGAGCACCAACAAGTTTGGTGATGGTTTGAAGAAAAGTTATGCTGGAAGCAGTAACTCAAGTGAGAATGGGATGAGTGGCAACAACAGTCAGGCAACCAGGTCTTTGTGGGATTGAAAATTTGGGTTTTACAAGGAAGAATGTCTGATAGCATGTTGTTTTAGGAAGAGGTCTTTGAGTTCTGATAACCCTGAGGACTCGGGAACGATCAGCAAGCAATCCAGAATGAATGAGGAAGCAGAAGACGGGATCAGCTGTAATGAGAACAAACCCAAAGGACCTAACTTTTGCCTTAGCATTCCGTAAGAAACAAGAGCCATTTGATATTTCATAGAAATTTAGATATAAGTCATCTGGTTGTTAAAATTAGCCTTCATCTGAGTAACATGGACTTCTTGAAAAAATGCAGGGATGTTCCTGGTATGACACCGCTGATGCAGGCTGTGAGGACTGGTCACTATGAAGTTGTGGAAGTGTTTGTGGAACCTGGAGCAGACATCAGTGTGTTGGAGGAATTGTGGGAATACCTCCCTCTCTACTGGACAGTGGTGACCGAGAATAACAGGCATGTTACCAAAAGGAAATTCCAGCCAACTTCTGTGCCGTAGGCTCTCTTTTTCAGCACTTGCATTTCTGACAGGAGGGGTCTGCATAACAAGTGCAGGCAAATGCTGTTATTGACATGCAAGAATTAAATGAGTACCTAGGGTATATTTTCAAGACGTTGGCAGATTGGATGGCAGTTGATTAATGATTCTCTTTCTATATCAATCTGTTGTATGGGGATAATATGATCAGTGGCGGATCCAGGAATTTTTTCTGGGGGGGGCACAAAGGTATGGGTGGGGGGGCGTGGAGGGCCCGCCGCAGGCGAAAATTTTTTCGCTTCAAGGTCACAACCCTTACTTTCGAGCCCAAATTTGGGGCCAAACGGAAAATAATTACCCATAGAGGGTTTTTGCGTGTTTCCCCCCCGTTTTTTTTTTTTTTTTTGTTTTTCCCTCTGGGGGAGCTCTTGGGGGGGGCACGTGCNCCCGTGCCCCCCCCCCCCCTCTAAATCTGCCACTGAATATGATAATAACTGCTTATGGAATTTTTCCTTCCTCATTTAACAAGGAGTACAGTTCATTGTTGGTAGATTCAAAACCCACAATAAATGCCCAGCTTGCCTAACTTGAAATTAATTTTTAAGATCAGGTAATGTGATATGCCTTGCCTGGCATGGCCAAAACAAAGGACACTACTGGCGCTGTCACCCAAAAGCCATACAGCTACAACAACGCAAAGGGCTACTCCAACCATCACCCTATCACCCGCATCTCTCTCCACCCAGAAGGGTGCCTGGGCGTGTGTAAAAATTCATTTCATTTCTTCCTTTCCTTTGCAAGCACCCACATTGGCGTGCACGCAAGTTCTGGGTGACTGGAACCCTGAGCCATCTTTTTGTCAGCTCCCTCCACCAACCCTGCCTGCTCTTCTTCCCCTCAGACTGCACTGTCAAAAGCCCGCCAATCAGCTTTTCCTTCTCCACAATTCCATCCTGCTGTTGCCAGAATGTGCATGGCAGACACCATCCCACTCTTAGCACCAGGTCACTGTGCATCCAAAGTGAAGAACAGCTTAAGGTAGTTCTTGCGCTAAGTCCATTCATTGACAATTTCGTGAAAATCACACCATCCATTCCTGGGCATGTCGCACATGCGCCTGTGAAGTTTC